>JAVJIF010020512.1:0-92193 GCA_038442645.1 Agave tequilana
AACAAGTTACTGATCATGGTACAAGATAACAAGTCAAGTTCCCGTAAGGATAATAATCACAAGTCGAGTGTATCATGCTGGGTATAGAGTGATAGCATGACAAGATGATGATATCCAACAAGTAACCAATCAAGTCAAGAGATTGATATTAATCAGGGCAAGTCATGTCATAACAAGTGGTTCTTACTAGGTAGTAACATGCCAAGTGGTCAGTGATAACATAGTGGAAATTAGATGATATACATGTGTTAAAAGGAAACATGAAACTGACAGTCTGAAGTAACGATATAGCAATGATAATATAATAGAAACCCAGAGTTCAATGACCTCGAAGGATCAACCACTCCATAGTGTACGATAAGAAAGTAGGCATAACACAGATAGAGTACATGAACAAGAATGAAACAAGCAGTAGCATATCAATGGAAATATGAAAGTGACTAAGATGACATACATCAAGTAATAGGTTATAAAGTACAAGTTATGAATACAAGTAAGAACAATATATAGTATATGTATCAATAAGATACAAAGTCAAGGAGGTAATTAACTATAACAGACAACCATAAGTTAAGTCGACTAGGTTGATAGTAGTCGACTAATAGAAGGGTTAGTCGACTAGGAAAATGAGGTAGTCGACTAATACTGTGTTCCAGAGAGTTGGGTTTCTGATTCAGGGAACTTAGTCGACTAGGTTGAAATAGTAGTCGACTAACAGACATGTCAAGTCGACTAACAGTTATGTTAAGTCGACTAAACTGTGATACAGAGAGTTAAGGTTTTGATTCAGGAAAGGTTAGTCGACTAGGGTAGTAAGGGTAGTCGACTAGGGGTCTCGAGTCGACTAATAATTATGATAAGTCGACTGGAGCCGAGAGTTAGGTTTTTCTGGTTTCAGAAAAAGGTTAGTCGACTAGGGTCAAGGTGTAGTCGACTAATACTGTGAATCAGAAAAGATTTCGTTCAAATCTAAGGGTTCAAGTCGACTAGGTTCTAGGTCAAGTCGACTAATCGTGGTCAAAAACAGAATACAGAACTGGATCTAGTGGTTGTGTTGATGGTCTAAAAATATGATTTTTATGGCATTGAACACAAGATATGGAGATACAAGTGTGCTTAGGAATGGAACAAGTCTTGGTGAGTAAAAATACTCACAAGGTTGGTTTAGTGAAGCTTTGTAGTCTTGAAAGGATCCCAAGGTGGAGATGATGGCCTCAATCCAAAAGTAGTTTGTTGAAGTTGAAGTTGCTTGATGTGGAGAAGATGATCTTGTGTTGCTTTGGGAGTTGGTGGTTGAAGATGAAGACCTTGATGATGCCCTAGATGAGCTCTTGAAGTTGGAGGTTGAGTTTGAGATGGAGGAGGATTTTGGTGAAGGGGATTTCTTTTGGTGAAGTGAAGAAAAAGAGATGGAATTGTAAAGGAATGTTTATATATGATTTGGAATTTGTGAAGGAAGTGAAATTAGAGTAGATGAGAGGGGGTTATTTGCAAAGTGGAGGAGGGGGTGAGTGTCCTTCTCTTGGCACTTGGCCGGCATGGAAGAGAGAGAGAAAAGAGAGATATTTTTGTGGGAAGTGTGTGGAAGAGTGTGGAATTATGGAATTTTTGGAAAATGGAAATGCTTTAGCTTGTGGAGGAAAGAAGAAATAAAGGAAAAGGAAAAATGGAAAAGAAATTGAAATGAGAAGATATTTTCTTGGAATTAGAATTGGAAAATATTGAAAGGACAGATACCCGGGTTTAAATCGAGGATACGGAAAACATTTCGGAAATACCGGAATCGTCCGAAATTCAAGTATCTCGGAACGACCCGAAATAATTATCAAAATCCATAATATTATATTAAGAATAATGGTGAAATCCGTTTAAAAGAATACTTTTAGTTTTTAAACTAAAAATCCCGGAATCAGTTACCTACCGACTCCGAAGGAATTTTCATAAAATCATAAAATCCTCAGAAAAAGTATTTAAGTAGGAAATGTAATTCTAAAGATAAAGTCTAAGACCATCATGAAATTCAAACAGTTTGAGAATCAAAAATCCGGGAATCGGTCAGCGGCACTGGCCGACACCTTTTTTGAAGAATTCAATTTAATTCAAGAAAATTCAGAAAATCACAGAACATCTAATATATTGGAAATAATTATTGAAAACTGAAATCGGTCAATTCTACAACATCAGAAAGACTAAATCGAAGAATATACTATGATCGGGCCTTCGGTTCAGACTAGGGCTGACTCCGAGTCCACGAATCCACATCCAAGGTAAAACAATCATATAAGGAATTCATAATACAGAATAATACGGGAAACAAATCGAAAAATACGACCGAAATCTGAATACGAATTTAAGTACGTATTCCGGGAACGGGGTATTACATAATCTATATAGATAGGATATATGAAATTACAATCTAACTTACATGAATAAATGGATAAGTTATAGAAAATTGTTGTTACCAACTTTGGAATTACTTGGATATCGATGGTTAAAACGAACAAAAAATCATAGCTCAAATTAGGGATTTGAGATGTTTCTTTGTTGAGTTAAACCCTTATGAGTTGCAACATATATCCTCCTGGGTTAATTTTGTTTTAGTACATGCAATGATTATAAACCAATACCACTTTTCTCCTTGACGTCCTCATATTAGAAATTTTCTTAGATTTAAGTAGCATCATAGCAATTTTTCTTTAAGTGTTGCTACGCTTTAACTCTCTTACAATTTCGAGCTATAAGTTCAATAAGTTTTGCACAGACTAATGAATGTATTGGTAAATATTAGATTGCAGTAATCTACTCTTTTTTGTTCAAAGATTTTTCCAACAAATCTCTCTCTGAATTAGTTTGAATGGATTGATAGGCGCATTGGAATTAATTTATAGCTTGGAATTTCAGACTCCAATTTAGTTCAATCACCAATTCTTTAGAGACAAAGGGCAATGGAAGGTGAAATAACATCTAAATGATAGATACACATGAGTTGCTATACTGATAAGGGTTGTCGGGGCGTGCAATAGGAAAAACGAGCTGCAATTCATCTCATCTCTTTAGAATTTTTGAGGAAAAACTTAACTGAAGCAATTTTTTCAGTATTGGTTGATATCAAGTTATCTGTATTAGAACTCGCTCAGGGTAACGAGCTCACTTGATGATGAACAAGAGAGAAAAACAATCACTACAAGAAGATTTACGTGATTCTACAATTTTCCTACGTCCATGGGGAGAGGGAGGAGTTTTATTAACTTTAAGAATGGGATTACTAGAGTTATTCTTTTCTCTTGGAGATCTTTCTCTGAAGAGTACAAATTTGCCTTGAAATTGGCTTCCTTTCTGGATTTTTGGTTTGGTTTTCAATAGTCTCTTTAGGGGTGATTATATAGCCTTTTCACACCCTAGTTTTTGTAGGAATTCAACTCCTTATAGAAATTGCACTAATCTCAACCGTCCATTGCATCATCATGAGAAGCTTCCAAACGCAGTCAGTTCTTGCTCAAATATGAGACCAATACAAATTCAAGCCTAATTCAAACCTGACTTGTATTGGCAACACCTTCTTTATGTCCTAATTCAATTAGGACATCAATAATTTCTCAAGCGAAAAACAGTAGGAGCCCAAATCTGAAACCGCGTTAACGCTTGAGTTTGACTTTGTCAAACTTTTATTGGTCAATCATGTGCTGCTAAAGCTCCACCTCCTTCTCATGTGTTGCTGAGACTCCACCCGCACACACATAAGCATGTGAACTGACATACATACTGATCTTTCATGACCATCAAACCATAAGCATCCTCTCTTGCATTACATGCAAGTATGTCCAAATTTTTCATGCAACAATCTGGTCGATATTGTCTGGTAGAGGCTAAAACTTTGTATGAAATTGGCCAATATCGGAATCTCGTCATATTTCTAAGCTTGCTATTTTCGTTTTGTGTGGGGATACACACATGCCTACCACATGCAAACACGTGTATGCATACACTGTCACATATATGTATTTCTTATATATTGGGGATTCATCAGGAGTATTTGAAAACGGCTTTAGTAGTGCAGCTTAAGCAATAAAATGGGAAAATGTGTCCCCAATTGGCTTAACGGGGGGTATAGTTGTTGGGACCTCAAAACCCTGAGTTAGTTGGTTGAGTGAGCCTTGTGTAAGCGGGCCTTTAATTATATGAATTAGTAAAGAAAACGGGTTGGATCGGTAAATTTGTGTCCAACATGTTTATTTATTTACTCTCAAGCCTCAACCCCCCTCCCTCCACTCATCCTCTCTCTCTCTCTCTCTCACACACACACCACACACACAGACACACACACACACACCCCAACACACACACACACACTCAAACTCCACAGCATGCTGCTCCTGCCAACAAAGGCATGGTTCAAAGTCTCGGTCTCGGCCGCCGACTCGGCCGGCACCGAGACGGATCGGTCTCGGCGACTCGGATCAGACTCGGACGATACGCGCAAAACGCTACATAGAATGCCAAAAAAATTATGAAAAATTCATGACAAATCATAAAAAAATTTTAGATATCAAAATTCATATATCAAAATTAAACTGAGGGAGAGAGAGAGAGGAACAGAGAGAGAGGGAGAGAGACGGAGACAGAGGGGAGAGAGGGAGAACACAGTCACACAGAGGAGGAGAGAGAGATCGGCGAGAGGGGGAGAGAGGGACAGAGAGAGAGACAGAGAAGAGGGAGAGGGGGAGAGAGAGACTGAGAGGGAGAGGGAAGAGAGAGTCAACAGAGACGGAGAGAGAGAGAGAGGGAGGGAGACAGAGAGGGAGAGAGAGGCCAGAGAGAGACTGAGAGGGAGAGGGAGAGGGAGAGAGTCCGACAGAGAGAGACAGATACAGAGGGAGAGAGAGATACAGAGGAGAGGGAGAGTCTGATAGAGAGAGAGAGAGAGACAGAGAGACAGAGAGAGACGGAGAAGAGAGTCCGACAGAGAGAGAGGACATAGAGAGAGAGACTCAGAGGGAGAGAGTCTGACGGGGAGAGAGAGAGACAGAGAGAGAGAGACGGAGAGAGAGAGAGACAGAGAGAGAGTCGCTGCGGGAGAGAGAGACGGAGAAAGAGAGGGAGGAGAGAGGCACAGAGAGAGGGAGAGGGGGAGAGAGAGAGACTGAGAGGGAGAGAGGGAGAATTACCTGCAGACGGCGACGGCGACGGCGACGGCGACGGCGACGGCGACGGTGAGGGCGACGCGGGGGGGACGGCGAGCGAGCGAGAGAGAGAGATCAGATCTGATCTCTCTCTCTCTCCCCCTCAGCGCTTTTTATCGGGGGGGTCACGGGCGCCGAGTTGACCGAGTCGCGTCCGAGTCGGACCCGATCCGGATCGACTCGGCGATCTTCGGGCCACTCGGGCCTCCGAGTCATATCGGAGGTGGCCGAGTCGATACGACTCGGCCGAGTCGTATCCGACTCGGCCGATACTTCGAACAGTGAACAAAGTTCAATGATATTGAAGAGGAAGGCTGATTTTTCTGACATTTTCCTTTAAAAATTCTGTTCACCCCACCCCCACCTCACAAATTCTCTCTCTCTTTTCTGTGCTTCGTCTTCCTTCTCTACTCGCCCTCTTCTTCCTCATATGTTCTTTCTTCTCATGTTGCTCATGTTGACACTTCTTCTCTGCTTGCTCCCCTCTTCTGCTGCTGGAAGCCTGGACCTTTGCCAGTGTGATTCTCTTCTTTGATCTCCCCTTCTTCTGCTGCTATTACTGCCTTCGATTTTTTTAATTTATCTTTATCTCATATACTTTATTATTTTGATTTTATTAAATATTAAAAGAAAGTGGAAATGCCTCGGTAGTTAGGTCCTAGGCGGTTTGTCTGACACTTAGCCTCGCCCAATACACTGGTCAGACGACCTCTTTGGATGAAAGTAAACAAATATGTCCAGAATTTTTTTTGGGGGGGGGGGGGGACTGTGAGATCACATATCGTCTGAACACTCAAAAAGTTTCCCAAAAAAAGAAAAAATAAAAATAAGTAATTGCATTATACAACTATGGATCACATGGGTAAAAACAAGCTAGAAATTATATGCATGTTAAGCCTTGTGATCCTTATAATTTATCTTTGGATGAAAATATACATAATAAATAAACCTTGTATCATTTATTCCGGATGTATTAATGCTTTATTATATCTTAGTTTCAGACAAATGCCAATGTATAGGGGACCGTTGCAGATATTCAAATATATCAACTTTTATTGTGCTTAGTGATTGGTCCAACTTTGGCCTTATTGAATATGCACAACATCTATGCCTAAGTTATGCTTAGTTACCTACAGAACTATTGCATGTCCAGTGTAGAGAGTGGGGATTTGTGAAGGATTGCGAGTAATAGTACTTATAAAACATTTATTCTAAAGTCTTATGTTTCCACATGAGATGCTTAGAAGCACTTGGAATAACATTTCGAGTGTTTATTTGGCAAGAAATGTGTGTGGAATTGTTGCTCTTCATTTGTTGTTCCTCCATGAATTATTCATAGTTGCCTGTCATCACATTACTGTCTAAATGTTTTCCCATCAAATTGGGTTTAGATATGGAGCACTGCTCCATATTGACAAAGGGAACTTGACAAACTTTTACATCAGCCGTCAGCCTCACATTAACCGACTTGGACAAAGGATTACTGGGGCTTGCTTTAGATTCTGGCTGACTAGTTGAGTAAGAAGCCTACCTTATGGTTTACGTAAGTTAGTCTTACCAATTAGGGAAATTCTTTTTTGCGGACCAGGAGTCTAGAATGGTGGAGGGGGGGGGTGGGTAGATTTTTTTTTTTCCTCTAAAAAATTATGTTCATCTCTGTGGTATTGTATGAGCCAAAAGCCAAATGAATACAAAATCTTAATTATTGTGTATGATTATTTTTTAAGTCCCTATCACTACACCAAAACTCTGAAATTGTATATTCTAACAATTATATTTTCCTCTGATTATGCAATTGTAGCGTTTAATAATTTTACTAGGAGGCGTGCATTCTAGAAATGTTGTTTAGACCTTGTAGTGTATCTTGAGCCCACCTTTATACCCAGCACCCTGAAGTTTCACAAACTGAACTGTATGCAACTTACTGGACAGCAGTCACCTTGTTGGTATTCATGGTATATTGACATAAATCTCGATATGCAGTTCACCATTTTCATGAGCCACATTCTATTCAATCTCACTTGCTACACTCAGTACGCGATGCACTACCTTCCTAAAATTTGAGGGGCTGCGCTTTTAATTGATTCCAAGTACTTGAATTGTCAGTCAAGAGAAAATGATTGAATTCGATCAGTGTATATTCTTGGTAGGGTGAGAAGCTTTAATAATTCCAAAATTGCCAGTTTCATTACTTCTAGTAGAAGTTGCAATTGTCATATATATATATATATATATTATATATATATATTATCTATATATAATATATATATATATATATATATAATATAGATATATATATATATATATATATATATATATATATATATATATATTTTGGGGGGGGGGGGGGCGCTTTTTTTATAGATCTTAATGAACATATAGAAAACAAAATGAGTTGCAGATTTATTTATCTCAATATGAGTATCATCCTATTCATACACACAAAATTTTGACATTTGTTATTGTAGAATTGTGTTTGAATTTCATAACTTTGGCATATTAACTGTGGGGGCAGTGTTGTAGCTCTCTACGCTGTATGCATGCTCTAATTTAGCTTAATTTTTTCTTAAAACCTGAGGACTGTGTGCAAGCCACCAGTTATTTTTGATGGTTATGAGTCTACAGTTTTTTTCCCTAAATAATTGTAAATTCCAAACGATGTGCTTTTCATTCATTGGTGGAGTCTTTTTTACAATGCAGCTTCAAGTTTTATTGGCGAATCTGTTGTGTCTCCATGCATTCCCAGGGGTTATAATCAAACTTCTGATCAAATCATTTCATCCAATGCCAGTGTCAAGAAACCATGAACAGTCAATGCGGCAGGAAATTTCTCTGCTTGCAGATCGAAGGCTCTAACATCTTTACGAGGAGAAGGTAGCCCCAATTGTTTCTTCACATTGATTACTTGTGTACAACACCTTATTAAGGAGCCATAATCTTACTCCATCAGACATGCTGTACCGTTTATTATTAATTATATAATTGACTGGTGTCAACTGGTGGCTATGGATAATGTTATTATTTAATGTTGTTAGAAACCTTCATCTTCGGGTTTCCTTAGATGGCTATACATGGCCCGTTTTAATAATTGGATAGGCATGCTGATCCTTACTCTATTTCTTTATTACTTCATGCTGCTTTAATTTTCTGTACTGAAACACGAAGAGGGAATTTCATATGAATCATTGAATTGTTTTCACCCTCACAGATAAATAGATTCACTACAGAAGGTTATACCACCTTTTTCTCTGTCTAGACATTTTCAAGGTCTAGGAAAATTTGAAAAAGTTCTCTCTTTGATTGCATGAGCTTAACTGCACGGGACAAAAATAAATTGCTTTCCCACCAACTGACCATCAAGATTTTGGGACATTACATTCTTGATCTCTTAGGTACCTTGCTAGAAATTTGTAACTGACCCCAGAAGTTGACGTCTGGTTGATAGTCAGTCGTAATGTAGTCTAATCAATTCTTTTTTTTTTTATTGGATTGTAAATTCATGATATGTATAAATGCCTGGAAAGCATTGAGTTTTGTTTTCTAATCTTTGTACTTCTGTACATTTTTAATAGGTGAATATCTCAATAATTGTAGCCAACTGATTAATAGGGAGTTGGGGCGCTAATTCGAGTTATTTGAGAACATTGGACTATGTGGACTTGAGAAAGAAACATGCCACAATATCCCTTAGAAACTAAAGTAATTTTTATTCTCTGAAGTATCTGTTCATGTTAATTAGGGCAAGTGCCGTCACATGCTCCGACGTCCTTCTGGGCCTAAGTAAAGCGCTTCCACTTTTCTGTCTCAGCTTCCAATATTCACGGTGGAGTTCCTATGAACATAGAATCAGATAGAAAACAATTAGGACATTTCTTCTGTTTTAAGCTGCTTGTGTCCCATGGTATCTATCTTACATAAGAAAAGGAGACAATTTTAGTATGAGTATCGGGATTAGCGTAGGTTGTTGGTATCAGAATTGGTAATATCGGCAATTTCGGCTCATCATATCCACAATACCAGTATCTGTCTTGTCATATTGGTTCGTTTTGACGTACTGGTGTCGGACAAATATTTGTATCGGGCAATATTCCAAACCTTGGGAGACAATTAACTTTAGAAGTTTTCCTTTTCTCCAGATAAGATTTTTATTGTAATAAGAATCTTGTTGTGTTTAAATTTCTTTTCTATATCTTTTTATTTCTTTCTGCTTGTTTGACAAATATCCAAACTGTAAATAGATCACCATCTAAACCTTTTCCCATCAAATGTGGTCGGATATTGGCAATTGCTCAAAGTAGAGAAAGTTGATGTAAAACGGGCGGATTACAATCACCTTCAACCTAGAAGAATAGAAATTAGGGTTTTGAAAAAAGAAGAGATAAGAATTAGATGAAAAAAGGGGCAAATTCGGGCTTCACACCTCTTACGGGCTTCACATCCAAACTCAAGAGCACATTCTCAAGAATTTTTAAATGTTCAATCATTAAATAATCTAAAAGAGAAGTCTAAGGGGCCTATTTATGGACTTTACAAAAGTTCAACTTAGAAAATAACCGATGTGGTACTAAACGTCCACACAAAAGAAAATACTAGACAAAATGAACTAAAAATCAAAATGACAAAAAATCAAAAGAGGCAGCATGTGATGTCCTCATCATTTCCCCGGGTGAAAAAAAACTCGACCCTATCGAGTCTGGGTGGGAAAGCTGCTGTCTGCGATAATGCTCGAGTAGATCAGGGCAATCCGTCAGAAATCTTCCTCAGTAGTCTAAGAATTTTCTGATTCGGGTCTTTCTCTTAACTTAACAAGACAGCGTCGTGTTCCTCCAGCTCTACTGGAGACAATCTGATCAACTAAACTAGAATCTATGTTTTCTGTTGCATAGAATAATTTAGGAGAAAGTGGAGGTAGCGGAGGGCTCTTAGAGAGAGGTTGTGGGTAGGCTCATCCATGAATGGATTTAAATAGGTATCAAGAGTATCTCTACATGGAATCAAATCATCAACATTAAAAGTGCAATTACCGCAAAAATCTGGTGAGAGATCCACCACATAAACAGTTGAATTGATCTTCTTGCGGATTTAAAAAGTTACTGCGTTTAAGGGTGTTAACTAGGTCAGGCCGGCAACCCGCACGGGCCCGACCCGACCCACCTGATAAAAGGCTAGACTCAGCTTGGGTCTGGCTCTCCCATGGGCTGGACTCGGGCTCGCAATAGGCAGCCCACGACCCACTTGGGTTGGGCCTAGCCGGGACCCAGGTTGGGCACGTGCCCAGCATGTGCCTAGCCCGAGCACAGCGTTTGGCACGACCCGTTCGTGCTGGCACAGATAGACCGCCCAACGGCTCAAAGAGCCGTTGGGCAGGGTGGCAAATAACCCTCAACAGGTAGAATCTAATTTGGGTGGATTTGCAGAAAAATTACAAATAACCCCCTTTTTCCCTCTATAAATACTTTCTCTTCCCCTACTTCATTTCATTGCAACAAATCCTCTAAAAATCCTTAAAAAATCCTCTAAAATTCTCAAAAAATCATCTTTACAGAGTCTCCCTCTCTCAAGCTCTTTAGCTTTCAACTACAAGCTTTCTCAAGTTGTACAAGTAGTTGATGAAGTTAGGAGGGCTCAATGCAAGTTGTGTCCAGATGTTTCATATACTTTTCTTAAAAATACTAGAACCGGCTCACTTAGCAGACATAATAAGAGTAAACACCCCGAACACAACGACGACAAACCTAAATTAGCACTTTAGGTGGCACACTAGGCACTTTTACTTATATTCGTGTTACATATAAACTAATTTAGCTAAATATGTTATTCGATCTGAACAACCATTTAGTATGGTTGATGATGATGCATTTATAGAATATATTAAAATCACTCATATCCGGATTATGAGCTAGTCGGTAGGATACTGTAAGATCAGAAATGTATAGAGTAGTTGAAGAACAAAAACAAATGTAATTGCAATTTTGTCTTCTTTGTCATATAAGCTTGCACTTATTTTTGATTGTTGGTAAGCTCTTAACGACAATCATTATATAGTTATTACTACACATTATATTGATTCTGATTAGATTTTAAACAAAAGAATTATCGATTTTAAAAAATTTCTCCATCCTCACAATGCTTCAAATCTAAGGAAGATTATAATGGAGGTTGCTAGAGAATATAGAATTGATTCTAAAATTTTTGCTATTTCATTTGATAATACTATCAAAAATACTGTTGCAGTTGAAATTTGAAAAATTATTTAGAACTTATTTTGAATGAAATTTTTTTCATATTTGATGTGTTTGTCATATTATTAACTTCTGTGTACAAGATGGTTTGAAATTAATTAATGATTATATTAAAAAAAGAGAAATTATTATATTTATAAAAAGTAGCTGCCTATGAAGACAACTTCAAACATTTGGTCCGGCCTAGGCCTACTGCTAAAAATTACTTCCAGATATAAGAACTCGTTGGAACTCAACATATAATATGTTGAGTAAAACGATTTCTATCAACACGCAATTGATATGTTCATTTCACAGGAATTGCCTGACTATTTTATTTTTGATGAGGAATAGGAATTTGTAAAGTTATTTGTGAATTTTTGAAAAGATTTGAAAGAGTAGCAAAATTATTTTCTGGTAATTATTATCCCATGACTACTTAGTATTTTATGAGCTAAACTGAAATTACCGAAGTATTTTCTACATGCAGACGTAATAATTTCTACGAGATATTATTGCTCCTATGAAAAATAATAAATAAATACTTTAAAGATTTTTCTTATATATATATTTTTGTTGCTATTGTGGATCCTAGGATTAAATTTCATTGATGTAAATTTTTACTTGAATTTTTTTATGAAAGAATGGAATATGATGATAGTGCTGCCATAATGTGGGCATATATTGATGCTTCTATAAATCATTTATATGAATATTAAAGCTACCTATGAAAATAAACAATCTTCTCATCTCAACTCAAACTTTTTCATTAAGGAATGAAAGTTCATTACTTTCAGGTCTTTAAGTATCTAAAAAATTTAGAACCTCTAACTTATTAAATGAGCTCCATTATTATATCCATCATACCACAACTCTTGAGATCGATCTAGACTCAGTATTTGATAATTTTGATATTTTGTATAGTGAAAATTATAGGTATCAATTTATCCTGTACTTTTCACATGATACATGATTTACTAACCCTTCAATATCTACAATAGCATCGGAGTTTGCTTTTACTACAAGTGGTCAAGTGCTGCAGGATACGAGGAACCGTCTGGCGTCAAATGCAATCGAGATGATCATATGTGGGAATGATTGGCTGGATGCAAAAATGAAAAGTCAAAATAAAATAATTGACGATCTCATCAAAGACTTTCCAAGACTCCCCAGAAAATGAATGAAGACTTTGATGACTTGTAATTTTTTTATTTATGAATGAAATTTCAAATTTTTTAATTTATACTTCAATTGTATTTGTATCAATTGTATTTGATCATTAATAAAAATTTACATTTTCATTTCACAACTTGTAGTCTTTTTTATCAAATTTTTATTTTTTAGAATTTATTGTAAAGCATTAACTTTTATAATTTATAACTTAGAAAATTTTTAGAAACTTTTAGAATTTTAGAATTTTTTTAGCATGAACATAGGAATTTTTAGAATTTTTAAAGATTTTTTAATAAATTAACTGGGTTGGCCCGTGTCTGACTGACACGTGTCCAGTTCGGTCAGGTCGCAGGCTAGACCCGAGTTCCTCAAAGGGGACCCAGGCTGGGCCTGGCCGCCCCGCATTTTCGCGGGTGGGGCGAGCTCGGCCCGGCCGAGCCGGACCAGGCCCATTTGAAATCACTACCTGCATTTCGCTCGTGCAATTTCTTCATGGTTTCAGAGGAAATCATTCAGATCTCAAGCAGACCATCACAGTCGCCAACATTAAATGTTCTCAATCGATGATGAAAATCAGTAGAAGCTTTATAATTAGTATTAAGTTTCATTACTTCATGTCTGATTTTTCTCATGTAATGCACGTGCGTGAGATGCGAATGCAGATGCGAAGCCTAATACCCTAGAATGGTGTGGTGTCGACAGCAGTGGAGGGAGGGGTTGGCGGTTAGAGCAGGTAAGGTCAATTGGTGGAAAAGAGGGAGCAGTAGCAATTGGTGGTAGGGGAGGCGAAGTCGGTATCAGAGCCGCGGGAGGGAAAGAAAAGGCTCCTTTCTTGAATGTTGTAGGTGCCTGCTCGGGCTGTCTAAACTTGGGCCTCAAGGGTAGTAACTTAATCTTCTTACTCTTATGTACAAATTGACACATGTTAGATCGATCATAGATGGTAATATATTTATCGAACAACCATCGTATACCTAGAATAATATGACCCACATTCATGGTAACGACCTAACACTAGATCTTGTCCTTATAAAGATTAAAGTCGACCGGGACAAGACATCGTTGCCTTACTTCTAGGGCATGGAGTTAATCCATGACACCTTGAACGAATGGGGATGAAGTATTGTCTTTAATCCACACCTTTCAATCACTTTGGACGTTACTACGTTATACTACTTTTATTGTCTATAATCACCTTATAGTTCTCATCTCCAATCTTGTTGAACGTGTGAAAGGGTGTAATTCTTCTCCAATATTGACTTGTTGGGGCTGCATTGAGGTGCACCTAACTGCTCCTAAATGGACTCTATCGTTACTAGGAGTTAGGTCAGTCGATGCTAAAGTCCTTAAGCAGCCACTGAACTAATGATCTTCAACAAAGTATCCGAATCGTCGTCTTGTTGGTGCACATCCACCTTCAGACCATCTTCTTCTTCTACATCTTCTATTAGGATTTCCACCAAGAGTGTTTTGGTTTGACTCAGGTACTAGATTGTAAAGTGTCTATGCCCCTGACATTTATAACATTGGGTACGCGAGTTGGCCTTTGCTGGTTCATTAATCATTTTCCTCTAAAAGGTTGTTGGTTTATGTTAGATGGACCTGTTGGTTGACAGTTGAAGAACTAGATGCTGGTTTGCTCTGGGTTGTGAAGGGAAGATTATAACTAAATTTGCCAGCGGTTGTGATCTTAGAGCATCCTTAAAATCTGTTCGGTGAAAGAAGGATCATCTATACTCATCTAGGTCAATAACCAGCTTCTAAAGTCGTGAAGACTCTAGCGATGACCTTTCGACGGTAATTATCTCTAAGATCTGACCTAAACCTAGATAGGGTCTGTTCGGAGACTCAAACTCGATGGCACCACATCGATTCAAGTATTCATCAAACTTTGCGATGTAATCGGTGGCCGACTTGTTCCTTGAGTTAGCATATTTCATTTATTCAATAACTAATGTCTGAAGGAAGGTGGAACGTATTTCAGCCTAATTTTATCTTTCATGCTATCTCAAGTCTCAACTCGCTCATTCCTTCTATATCTCATCATCCTTTCAAGGTTCTTCCAATATTGTCCGGCTTGTCCAGTTAGTTTCATCATAAAAAATTGATTTTTTTTAGACTCGGACATGTCACACTAACGACAACAGAGGTCCATAGCTAGTTGCCAATCTATATAAGTCTGAGGGTCTAAACGTCTGTCAAAGGAAGGAGCATTTACTTTTACACTTTTGATATGCTAGGCATCTGGGTCCTCAGTGTGGGTGGGCTGAGCTTGCCTACGCTGGGATGACCTATTGTTAGTTCGAGATTCATTATCTTCTAAGTGATATGAGGTTCTTCTTTAATTAGTTTCTAGTTTATCAAGTTGCGTGGCTAAATCTCTGCAATTGGCATTAGCCTGATCTTTATACTCTTGCAGTCGTTGGTCTATCTGGTTCATCTTAGCAATGAGCGCCTTAAGTGTGTCCTTAAGGCTAAGGTCCATGGATACAAAAGTTTCTCCTACTGAAATTTTTTTACCACTTCTAATTAGCATGCAAATTACTAACTGATCCTAAATGCAAACTACCCTAAAGTGAGGTGTATGATAATGCAAGAGGAATCAGAAATGACAGAAATCAAATTATTGATAAGTAATACCAACTTTTAAGCTTTATTGATTAACACGTGAATAAGAAAATGTAATATTGAGACACTGATTAAACTATACGTGCTAACACAGTAAATTCTTCAAATCAATTCAAGAGATCACTAATTTAAGTTAATTGAGTTGCACACTTAATATCAATTTTGAATCACTCAAGATCAAATTCATACAAACCTACTTTTTGTGAGGCAGCGGCCAATAAATTCTATCTTGCGACAGAGTTGAGGAGCTATCAGAACTATCAAGTTAAGCGAGAGAAATAACTGAATAAAAATTCAACGATTACCTGGTAGACGACCGTAGCTCGAAGCTGAATGTGAAGGCTTAGACACGTAGTCCTGATCTTCATGAATCTATTGCTTCAAAAACGGCTCGATTCGGGCTTGAAACGAGCTCAGAATGACCTTCGGAAGAACTAAACTGCAACTGAACTGAGTCAGACGGAGCTTAGAGAGTTAACTCGCTGAGTCAACTCGGCTGAGTTGGATGGCTCTGAGTCGGCTCGGTTTGAGCTGCGGCTCTGGGTCGGCTCGGCGCGGCTCGACCGACGTTTGGTGGCTTCGGGTCGGCTCGAGGAGCCGCTGACGTCAGCAACTGAGCCGCTGACATCAGTAAGTAAGCCGGTTCTGGCGGGTCAGATCGGAGTTGCAAACGGGTCAGATCTCTTGGTAGGTTTGAGATTTTAAGCCCGAAATTAAATCCAACCCTAACTTCATCCCGATCTTGAGCTGCTACAGCGAGGGCTTGGCGACAGATCTTGACGGTGATGAGAACGAGGGATCTGACACCGGTGACGGCCTGGCTCTGATCGGCGGCGACGAGTGGACGATCACGACAGTGGGGAGGCGATGTTGGAGTGGTATCGTGATGATGACATGACCTGGTGGTGGTCCGATGACGCTGATATGTCTTCGAGGATGGGGGTGAAGGTGGAGATGTGGCGATGATGCTGTTGGCGAAGTCGGCACGACGGCGATGGCGAAGAGGAGCGGAGGACTGTGGTGGTGTTGAGATCTGACGACGAGCAACATAGTGATGGTGGCGGGGCTGTGGGAGGAGGAGAAGATGAGGAAGATCTGCGCGAGGAGGTGGTGTTGGCTGCGATGTGGTTTCGTCGGCACTGGGAGGAGCGGGCGGCGACGATGTCGACGATCGAAGATGAGGAAGTGGATCTGAGGGAGGCGGCAACTAGGGTTTCTGATGGGGAAGATGAACAATGTGGCAAGAAAATTTTCTTTTTTCTTTTCTTTTTTTTTCTTTTTTAGATCTGATTAGGGTTTCAGGTCTTAAGTTTTTTTGAATAGATCTAGGTTGATCTAAAACTAGGGTATGAGAAAAGGGAGAAGACTTGAAGGGGATTGAAAATCAATTGATCTGATATCAATTGATGTAAAATTGGTGCATCACAATCACTTTCAATCTAGAAGAAAAGAAATTAGGGTTTTGGAAAAAGAAGAGATAAGAATTGGATAAAAAAGGATAAATTCAGGTTTCACACCCCTTACACCACGGGCTTCACACCCAAACTCAAGAGTAGAATCTCAAAAAATTTTAACTAGAAAGTTTTTAATTTAATCATTCAATAATCTAAAACAAAAGTCTAAGGGGCCTATTTATAGGCTTTACAAAAGTTCAAAACTTCCACACAAAAGAAAACACGATTAGACAAAATCAACTAAAAATCAAAATGAGAAAAATCAGAAGAGGTAGCACGTGATGTCCTCATCAAAGTTCCCAGGAAACTTGACAAGTTTTAACACTGCCTATTGAAAAATTCTTGTAATGGCGACCATGCAATGGTTGCCAAATTCCTAGACAAGGTAATTATGAACACTAGAGCATCACACAAGTAGGGCTGTGAAAAGGCTCGAAAAAGCTTGGCTTGGGTTAAGCTCAGTAAAAGTTCATTTACGTCCGTCTAAGCAGACCAAGCTTGAACACAAATCTGTGTTCAATTAAAATTAATGAATGAACATGAACATTGCCTGTTTGGACTCATCTCGTGTTCGAGCTTGGCCAAATAGGGCTCATTTATGCTCGACGCCAGCTTGACTACTATAAAACTCATTTAGTCTGGGTTCTAACTAGTGTTTGAGCTTGGTCATTTACTGAATTAATTTTAACATGGACTTAATTAAATCACTATATATTGCTACTGTTACTAGGGTAAATTATAATATATATAAGTTTATCTGGCTGCATGCGTTTTAGTATATTGATACCTTTCCCTTTCTGAGTAAGGTTAACTCAAAAAGCTCGAAGCTCAACTCAAGATTGGCTTGGTATAAGTTCGTTCGTGCATGACAAGATCTATATAAGCCGAGCTTGAACAGAACTTCTGGCTTGACCAAATAATTGAATGAATGTGAGCTAGAGTAGGGTCGCCTACGATGGTTTGGTCATGTGTGACGTAAACCTACAAATGCGCCAGTTCGGCGAGTAGAGCGTATCAAATTAGAGCAAGTTAAAAGAGCGCAGGGGAGACGAAGAAAACATGGATGGAGGTGATACGACAAGATATAAAGGTAAAGGTCTTAATGAAGGCATATTGCTCGATAGGAATGAGTGGAGAAAGTTGATCCATGTGCCCGATCCGGCGTAATTCTCTTTTGGTTCATGTAGCCTACCCCAAATACTTGGGACAAATGGCTTAGTTGTTGTTGAGCTAGAGTAGGGTCTGTCTTGCTTGGGCCCAAACTCGATTACAAAGTTTAATTACAGGCACAATAAGGAACCTGGTATCGTGTATATTTGTTTCAATATTCTTATCTTTAAAACCTTACTGTCTTGACGTGTTCACTTATGTTATAGTCCTCATTCATTTTCCACGTTGGTTTTAAACAAAAAATGGTAGTTTTCTAAAATATAAGAACAAAATGTGATTCTTGATTGTCAAAATTAAAGTTCCTCTGGTCGGTATACCCTTGATTGTAAATGGAATGTGGAAGCTTTCGCCTCGGCTCTGGCTCGTTAAAGGCTTGTTCGAGCTCATTCATTAACTTGGTGAATCTATTTTGAACAAAATTCTAAGCCCTTTAAATAAATTAATGTTTCCAATAGCCTAAACTCGCCTCGTTTGGATTGTTTTAGAACCGTACGCACAAATAAATTTGATTGTCGCTTGGCAGGTTGACCCTTATTCAAGAGGTACTCGCTGTAATTAGTAAAGTTCTAGTCTACTTTTTATTTTATTATGCGTTTTGAGCTCATGTGACAAAAGAGCAGCTGTCGCAAAATTTTTGTGAAACTGGAAAGGGTCTAGAAGAGGTGATAAAATAATGTTGTTAAGTATACAGGTTCACAATTGCCTCCATGGCAGCATCAAGCAGTCAAATGAAAGCACATCCCCAAAAGGAGGAATAAATAGTTAATCCATATAACGGTATAATTAATTGGAAGTAACGAAATAGAGCCATGGGAACTCTCTCTTCTGCCTCTTTCCATCTTTCTTCAAGCACGATCACTCTTCTGGCTTCTTTCTTCTTGCTCTTTCGATTCATCCTTCTACCCTCCACATCTTCATCTTAGCAATCACTTTTATTTTGGTGTTAGAAAGTTCAGCCTTTATCCCAAAAAGTTCTTTATTTATCAGTGAAGTATATCATGAGTGTTTATTTGTAGTGGTTACTTATCCAATGTTTGCTGCTTAATTAGCAGATAGTCTGAATCAAGGTGTAGCATATGAAACCTTGACTTTGTATGATGTGTTGAGTTTCAAATTGTTGTCAAATTTTCTAGAGTTCTTAATGAAATATCTTCTGTATTCTCGCAGATATGTGTTACCAACCACCATGCAGAATCATACACAAAATTATACCAGAATTGCAAGGCACACCTCTGTTTATAGAGAAATTTTTCTACACTTCAGAGGTTGGTTAATCACCACACAGTGAATATGGAGTTTAACATACACCTATGTGAGGTGCAAACACCAATGTTTCACCTATTAATGTACAAACAATATATGGATGCTTAATAGTTAACACTCGTAACTGATTCTTTTCTTTCTTTTGTACAGTTGTTTGGGCTGGTGCCAAGGTCGTCTTTACTAGATATAGAAGCTGCTGGAAGGCACTATTGTGAAGATCATTGGACGAAACTAAAAGAAGAACACGATGGTATTGACGAATCGGATTTGTTTAAGTATTGCTTTTCAACCGCTTACATTGTAGCACTATTACATGATGGTCTTGGGATTCCAATGGATGACAAGAGGTATACACAGTATTACTTTTGTTGTTCCTTTTCGTACCAACTAATTTACCTGTGCTGTACAAGAAGTTTATAAAACATCTTGGTTGCTTGGCTAATCTAATTGTGCTTACAGGAGTGCTTGAGTTTATTTCTTGAGATATTTCGTATATGTTCCATTACATTATATATCTTTTATTTAGGAAAGTCATGTTTATGTTGTCTATATATTTAGTCATCTTCTCTTGAGACTTGAGTTTATCCTTCTTTCCTCTATTCTTTGCTTTTATTGCCATTCCTAACTAATCATGAAGGAGGGTTGTGTTAGGTGGTAACAACCAGAATAAAAATGCAAATCTCTATGAAATGAATCCTAAAGAATTGAGACCAATAACTCACTAGTTAGGAAGAGCCGAGGGTCATAGGAAATGGAACAATGAGGACAAGGAATGGAGCTACCTGGATAGAAATAGTTAAACGAATAGAATTATTGCTAATTTGACGGAGTTCCATCGTAGATGGTTCTTTACATGTAGCCAACCCTAAATATTTTGGATGAAGGCTTTGTTGTTGTCATTATCATCTCTCTTTTTGTCCAAGTAAACACTTGATGTTTGGGCTTTGGTGGCTTAGGTTGATAGCCTAACTGCACTAGATAACTATAATCGCTTGTTTTCTTACTGACTAGCCAATATCCCCATATACAAATTTTTTTGAGTTTGTTGACCTAAATGAGGTCTGTATATGGTAGGACTTCAGCACTAGACTACAATCCGAACCGATGCCATGAACTGTCAATGGATATAAACACACTCTGACCTATGGAATCATAACTGCTTGTATGCCCCTTAGTATAAATGTCATTTCGCGAGAACTATCATCACCTTGCTGTAACTGTCTTTTCACCAGAAATGCTAATACTTATCATGCATCTGCTGTCCATGTTAAATCCAGTTATGTCAACTCTGATACACCAGGTAATTGGGACATGTTTGTCATTTGCGATTGGTCCTGAAGTACAATATATCATTTGTCTTGTCTGCATTTGTGTGTGTGTGTGTGTGTGTTGTTATGGTGGTGGTGTTTTCCTCGGCACGCCGGCGTCGTGTGTTTTTTTTTTTTTTTTTTTGTGGGGGGGGGGGTTGGAGCGCTTTAAGATGAATAATCATGTTTTAGAGTGTACTAATGCATGTTGCTAACACGGCCCCCATGTGGTATTCATTGTGGTTTGGATGACTCAAAGTCTCGAATCCTCATGTAGGGTCCAGTGTGGTTAGGTTTATGACCGTAAAGTCAGTAGTAACCATTAGCATCAAACTTTCTTTCATGCATGTTATGTGCGTGTGGAATCTTAGGAACTTAGTTTGAAGTAAGAACAGATAGATATAGCTCTATGCCTTCATCAAGAGGAATTAATGAAGAATTTCTCACATTAATATATCCCAAAAATGTCCTGTTGATTCAAATTTCAGAAAATCTCAACCTTGTGTCGGTTAATGTGTCTAATACAAAATTCTTAAATATCACAATATCGGGCCAAAAGTGGATCAAAGTCTTTGGCGTAAACAAGTTAGTGAAGGTTGCAGATCAGTGTCTCCTCATAGAAGAGTTGCACCGACCCTGCACTTTTTTTGTTGCAAATATCGATCATAAGTACAATTGATTCTTCGTTGACATTTCACCTTTGTAGTAGTTAATGCTAGATAAGTGTTTTTGGACAAACATCTGTGGTAGCGTTCATGTCTAAAATATCACCGATATTTACTATCCATATTTTGTTTATTCATCTTTTTTATATTTCAGTTTTGCCTCTTTCATTTGCAGAGGCATCTGTCTCCAAAAGTATTGTTTAACAGCTTCAAAAAACATCATTCTCTACCCCATCTGACTCCTTTCCTCAACTCCACCGTTGGTCTCCCTATTTTATATCATACTGTTCAAGATAGCAATTTGTTGTCATGTTAAATTGGTTTTTTGAGTTGTTAAAGCAAAACATGTAAGCAGGGTTGTCTTGAGAAATATGACCTAGTAATGGAGTCAAACAATCTCTTACATGGTTTCCTTCACTATTTATAGACAACTTGGCCTATGCATTGGACCACCAATACCTTACCTCATATTGATATCTAACATTGGCTGAAAGCATGCTAAAAATTACTGTATAAGTCATAAAATATGTTGGTAGGAACAAATCCAGAAAGATAATTTATGATGTCTGTGAGCAATCATGGCTGGGAAGTGAACAAACAAGGGTGCATTTAGGAGCGCTTAAACGTCATCTCAACATATGGAGAATGTGATTTAAGGGGTAGCAAATGCACGGTATGTTAATGATGAGCGCTAATTATGCTCCTTCGTAAAATCCTTTATGGCTTTGCTCTTATGAAATTTTAACTCTTGATGAAGTTCCTTTCGAATCTCAATATTTGAATAATAAGGAACATGCTTTGAGATTTCACTTGATATTGATATGCAAAGTTTACACCAATATGGCTAATGCGATTGAGATGATACCGATATTACGACTAAGATGAAATGACTGATTTGTTGATATTGCTGTTTTTGATACTAAACATCTTTGGCTAATATTGATATCGAGATTCTAGTCTTGATCAAGAAGACTAGCACAACTAATTTTGTCAATAGAGGTGCATTCTTTATAAACTAAATATGCATATAAGCCTAGGGCTTCTGCCAGTATAAATTTTGCCTTGATGTCGGATATGTGTCTTTTGGTCAATGGAGATAGAGGTTGATATGAAGTGGAGGAATCACCATGATCGAGATTGCAGAGAATAGGTTAGGGCGCCAGGACCTTGGAAAAAGCTTGATTAAAATCAAGTCAATATTCTTGTAGGAGGAGAAACATGACCTAAAAGGTAGAAGATGAAAATGAAAGAATTAAAGGTATGTTGCATGACTAATGATATGGGATACATATATGATACTGCTACAATACAGTTATGCATATATGACAAATTCTGTAAGTGATGGATATGGTAGCATCAGTGTTTTAAATATCGTATATCGGTGATATACCGGTCGGCAAAATTATATACCTGATATCGAATATCGGATACCGGATGATATATCATGATATGCTACTAAATATCAATTGATATATCAATAGTCAATACATATCAGTGTTCGTAAACTCGGCCGAGTCGGATACGACTCGGCCGAGTCGTATCCGACTCGGCGCCCTCCGGTACGACTCGGAGGGCCGAGTCAATAGAAGATCGGCGAGTCGACCCGGATCGGGTCCGACTCGGACCCGACTCGGCCGACTCGGCGCCCGTGACGCCTCCCTTAAAACGCGCTGAGGGAGAGATCAGATCTGATCTCTCTCTCTCTCTCTCGCGCTCGTCGTCCCCCCCGCGAAGCCCTCGCCGTCCCCCCGCGTCGCCGTCGCCGTCGCCGTCCGTCTGCAGGTAACTTCTCCCTCTCTCCCTCTCAGTCTCTCTCTCTCATCCTCTCTCTGTGCCTCTCTCTCCCTCTCTTTCTCTCTCTCCCCCGCAGCGGCGCAGCGTCTCTCTCTCTCCGTCTCTCTGCTCTCTCTCTCTCCGGCGGAGACTCTCTCTCCCGGCTCTCTCTCTCTCTCTCCGTCTCTCTCTCTGCTCTCTCTCTCCGGCGGAGACTCTCTCACCCGGCTCTCTCTCTGTCTCTCTCTCCGCAGCGACTCTCTCTCTGTCTCTCTCTCTCTCTGTCGGACTCTATCTCTATCTCTGCCCCTCTGTATCTCTCTCTCACTCTGTATCTCTCTCTCTGTCGGACTCTCTCTCTCACTCTGTATCTCTCTCTGTCGGATTCTCTCGCTCTCTCTGTCTCTCTCTGTATCTCTCTCCCTCTCTCTCTCAGTCTCTCTCCCCCTCTCTGTCTCTCTCTCTCTCTCCCTCTCCCTGTCAGTCTCTCTCTGTCTCTCTCTCTGTCCCTCTCTCTCTCTCCGTCTCTCTCTCTCTCTTTCCTCCACTGTGTTCCCCTCTCTCTCCTCTGTCTCCGTCTCTCTCCCTCTCTCTGTTCCTCTCTCTAATTAATTTGCATTTAATGTCATTTAATTTAGTTTAGTTTAGGTAAAGTTAATTTAACTTAATTTAGGTTAATTTAATCTAATAAAATTTTGTAATTACGTTAGGTAATTTAATAATTTTATTGAAGTTAGGTAATTAAGTTAGTGTAGGTTAATCTAGTATAAACTAGTTTAGTTTAATTTAATGTAGTTTCATTTAATTGAATTGAATTGAATTTAAATTAGTTTAGTTAACTTAATTTAGGTTAATTTAATTTAATAAAGTTTTGTAATTAAGTTAGGTAATTTAATAATTTTATTGAAGTTAGGTAATTAAGTTAGTGTTGCTTAATCTAGTATAAACTAGTTTAGTTTAATTTAATGTAGTTTCATTTAATTGAGTTTAATTTAATGTTTTTTTAATTTAGTTAATTTTAGTTTTAATTTAATTTAACAGATAATTTTTTTAAATTTCAGTATGGCTCCAAAGCAACGCGATATTGGATGGGAACATGGTACCCCTGTTGGTGGAAGTAGAAAACTTGTGAAGTGCAATTATTGTGGGAAACAAGTCCATGGTGGTATCACTAGATTGAAGCAGCATATAACACATGTACCCGGTCAGGTGGAAGGATGCTTGCGAGTATCAAAAGAGATATCTCAAATAATGAGACGACATCTTTCTGAAGGTAGCAAAGAAAGAGCGGCCATTAAATCTAAAAAAGACGGACTTATGAGATCTTTAAGTGAGGAAGATTTCTATGATGTGACCGAAGAAGATTCTGATAATGAAATTGAAGAAGTTGGTGGTTTAGAAGGAGTTGAAAGAAGACAACTGAAACAAGCCATGAAAGAAAGTCGTGAAATGGCTTGGAGATCGGCAGAAGGAGTTGATATTGGTGGCAGTAGTTCACAGCCTTCAGGATCAGGGAGTAACCGTGGATTGCGTCGTAGTATGACTATGAGAGAAGCTGAAATTCTAGCTCGTGGTATTGATCCTTACATGTTCCCAACAAAACAGAAATCAATCAAAAGCATGTTCTCAACTGAGAATATGAAAAAAGTTGGGAAATCCGTGGCGAAGTTCTTTCACTACAATGCAATACCATTCAATGCAGCTGATAGTGGTCCTTACTACCAAGCCATGATTAATACTATTGCGGAGGCAGGTCCAGGTGTAAAAGGCCCTACAGGGTACCAGATTGGCAATCTCTATTTAGAGGAGGAAGTGAAAGAAATTGGAGTATATATTGCTTCAATAAAAACAAAATGGCCGCAGTATGGTTGCACGATCATGTGTGATGGATGGAGTTCTCATAATAGAAAGCCTATTGTTAATTTCATGATTTATTGTGATAGAAGCATGATCTACCATACTTCTGTTGATACCACTAATATCTCGAAGACTGCTGAGTATATATTCTCGCTAATGGATAAAGTTGTTGATGAAGTTGACGAAGAAAATATCGTGCAGGTTGTAACAGATAATGAGGCAAGTTTCAAAGCAGCTGGTCACATGTTGATGGAGAAGAGAAAACATTTGTTTTGGTCTCCCTGTGCAGCACATTGCATTGATTTGATGCTTGAAGATATTGGCTCTTTGAAATCAGTCAAGGAGACATTGGATGATGCTAAGGTGATCACATCATTCATTTACAATAGCCTCAAAGTGGTGAATTTAATGAAGCTATATACCAAAGATAGAGATTTGTTGAGACCAGGTATAACACGGTTTGCCACCGAGTTTATTTCTATTGAAAGCCTTATTCGCTATGAGCAAGATTTGAAAAGAATGTGCACGACTACAGAATGGCGTGAATTCACAAGGAAAGGAGTAGAAGAAGTGTGCGAGATAAGGTTGCTAATCTCATTCTGACTGACCGGTTTTGGAAGAAGGCAAGAGAGGTCCAAAACATTATGGATCCTCTTGTTAGAGTCTTGATGATAGTGGACCAGGACAAGAAACCTACACTATCTATTATATATGAAGCTATGGATAGAGTAAAATTGGCTATAAAGGCCTCAAATAAGAACTGGAAGAAGTACTGGGACATCATTGATAGAAGATGGGAGGGACAATTGCATAGACACTTGCATGCTGGTGGTAATTCATTTGCCTAGAAATCATATTTGTTGACTAGAAATTGAAACTGTCATATCATAACAATCGTTTTCTTACATTATTGCAGTATATTTTTTTAAATCCAGCACTCTAAATTCAAAAAACTTTTCTACACATCCAGAAGTGAGATATGGATTAAAGGAGGTCATTAAAAGATTGGAGCCAGATTTGATTAAACAAGCAAGAGCTATTAATGAGGTAATAATAATTTATTTATTTCATCGATATAATGTTATGCAAATATTAACACTTGTGATGTGTATTCTCACAGATAAAATTATTTGTGGATGGAGTTGGAGAATTTGGAAGCTCACTAACTAGAAGAGCAGTGCAACAATCTCTTCCAGCTGATTGGTGGATTAATTATGGCGAAGAAGCTCCCAATCTGCAGAAAATTGCCATCAAAGTCTTAAGCCAAACATGTTCTTCATCGGGTTGTGAAAGAAATTGGAGCACGTGGTCGCTAATTCATACAAAACTGCGCAACCGGTTGGCAATGAAAAAGTTGCATAAACTAGTATATGTGCATTACAATATGCGGTTGCGAGTAAGAAACTTGACATGCAAAAGCGACACTGATGATTATTACAACCCAATTGATCTGAACAATATTTTCAATGATGATGATATTTTGGATGAGTGGATTCGTGAGGGAGAACAGCCGATGTTACCACCAGATGACTTAGGTTGGTTAGATGAAGGTATTCGTCATACTGACGAAAGTGGCAGTGATGATGGTGATGGCGGTGATGGTGGTGGCGATGATGGTGGTGAGGGTGATGGTGGTGAGGGTGATGGCGGCAGTGATGGTGGTGATGGTGGTGATGTTGAAGATACTCATGGTGTTGGTGGAAGCCAACGAGATGATGCTTTAACATGGGATTCACAATATTATGCCACACAAGATACAGATCATGGAGGCCGGGCGGGGATTTCACAGCAGCGTAGGCATTTGGATCGGTTGGTCGAATTCAGTTCTAGCGATGATTATTCGAGTGGACATGATAACTACTCACATGGTCATCATAGTCTTGAAGGCCATTTACAGGGGTTGGGTTTGACATCTGGCCAATATTCTGGCACTGATTATTCTAGCACTGGTGAATACTCTACTAGCAGCACTGAATATCGAGGTTTTGAGTATTATCACCATGGAGCTGATATTGCACAACCCCTACCGCCATATTACTCTGATAGTGGATCCTCTGGCCAATCATCTCAGCCTACAGGATCTCACCCACAAACATATCATTATCCTTATGGAAACTATATGCCTGGTTTCTATACTTATCGCGGGCCAGATGATAATGATGATTTGGAGCCTCCTCGTAATTCAATGTAGAAATGACTATATTAGCAGGTACTTATGAATTATTTTGTGCAATTTACTATATTATGCATGTATTTTGATATTTTTCTACCGACGACGCTTGTATTTATGCTTTCACGTTATGTTTTGAGTGTTAGGTGATATGTTTTGAATATGTGATGCATGAATTTGGATGTTTACATTTTTTTATGATTTGTCATGATTTTTTCATAATTTTTTTTGGCACTCTATGTAGCGTTTTTTTGCGTATCGCCCGAATCCGATCCGAGTCGCCGAGACCGATCCGTCTCGGTGCCGGCCGAGTCGGCGGCCGAGACCGAGACTTTGAACCATGATACTTATAAGACATTATTGAAAGAAATAGCTTATTATCCAAACATAAAATAAAAACATCATTGAAATACCACAATGTACATAAAATAAAATAAAACGATCTCTCAAGAACAAAATAATTATCCAAATAACTAACTATATCGGCCGATATATCGACATCTCGGATATCGGCCAATATATCGACCACGTGGCGATATATCGGCCTATATAGGTCTAAAACGATATCTGATAAATTTTTACACTTATCGTATCATTTTGAATAAACTGCTGGTATATCGGTTGATATTTAAAACAATGAGTAGCATGCACATATAGATGTGCATATGTTTGTGTGCATCTATGTACATGCATGTTTAAATATAAATGAATTATGAACACAAAAATGGTTAAATAAAATACTGGTTAAATCGTAAAGAAATAAATATAGATATCAATAGTCATTGTTCTTTGCAAGTGTGACTATAGCATAGTGGTAAAATCTCTTCGCTGTGAGCAAAAAATCTGGAGTTCAAATCTCGCTTTCATCAGGCTACAACTTATTTTCTCAATAGTCATTGTCCTTTGCATCTTTTATATGGTAGTGGGCAAATTATTAAACATATCTATAAATAAAATTGAAATGAACCCTATAATTCATGTCAACCTCATATTTCATGTCTTTAACCTATAAATCTAGAATAGGTCATGAATTTTAGGAAGCATTAGACAATTACCCAAGTATCTAAGTTTCCGTTATATACCATGTATGAATAAAGCCTCCTTTATGAAGTACCCACACAACATAGTTTAATAATGCCAGTGAGCACATAAATTTCGTGGGGCTGAGCTCGTAGTCATAGAGAGAAATACCTAAAGGTGGTTGAGGTGTATGACATTTCAGAAATCTTACCTTGCTCTCGAACCTCTGATGCTTTTAGAGTAGTCAAGACTTTTTTCGATGGTGTCGTCAAACTGCACAGTCTGCTTAAAACTATTGTGTCTGATAGAGATGTTAAGTTCACTAGTTATTTCTGAAAGGCCCTTTGACATATATTAAACAGAAAGTTTAAGTTATCCATTGCTTTCCACTCTCAGACTGACGGCCAAATTGAGTTGTCGATAGAAGTCTAGGGAATCTTTTGTGTACGCTCGTAGGTGAACACGTTAGGAGTTGGGATCTGAAGTTGTCCATTGTCGAGTTCGCATATAGTTCATCTGCCAATAGAACAAAAGGTAAGTCCACATGAGAGAGTATAGTTTTAGGCCTAGACAGCCCGTTGGTCTTATCCCTATGAGGCTATGACGGATCGCTATAAAGTCTCAGATTTTGCATCCTCTTTTGCCACACATGCATGAGTTGCACCAAGAAACTAGTGTTCGGATCGAATATAGCAACATTAACTATAAATTAGGAGCTGACGTCGGGAAGAAATTTAAAACTTTTAACGTTGGCGATTATGTGATGATTCGGATTCGTCCGGAATAGTTTTCCTAGGAAACTATTAAAAAATTGAATGCTCGTAGTGCTGAACTTTTTAAAGTCCTGAATAAAATAAATGACAATGCCTATGTTATGACTCCCTGAAGATTTTAGAATTGATTCTACTTTTAATGTTGAGGATTTAGTAGATTAAAAGGGTTCTGATTTTAACCTTAGCAATCTACTGGTTGATGAGCCTTCCCCTAAGTCATTTTCTTAGAGCCCCTCGCTTTCTCCACTCCCAAATAATCATCATAATACAGTAGAGAAAATTGATAAGATTTTAAATGTTGAAATTATCTCTATTAGAGATGGTGGAACCCGACGATATCTGATGCATTAGAAAGGAAAATCATATGCTGAGGATACGTGGATGAATCACAGTGATTTGCAGGAGATTGATCAAGATGTGTTGGAGCATTATGAGAGTTTTATTATACCTCACTCGACGGGGTCAAATTCTCTCCTACTTAGGGAGAATGATGAGGACATCGGAGCACATGCACGGCTGAAGCGTAAGTTTCAACACATGTATCAACGCAGGAGGCATCGAATTATAGCTATGTGTCGAGCTACCTTGATGCGTCAAGTTACGGCTATGTGGTTTTAGTTCGAGTGAATCTGTATTTTTTCTTTTTAATCTAGCCCTGTTTACTTTCATTAAGTATTGTTCTTTTTATTTTAATCATGTTTTTAGTCTCACATCAGTTGTGGGGACAAGTTAGTCCTTGTAAGCTTATAAATAGGCAAGAGTCTGGAGAAATAAATTAATGGATTTTGCTGAATTAATTTGGGTATTTTTCAAATGAAAAAAATCTCTCTTATTGAATTTGGAGTGTGAAGCCCATTTCAAAATGAGTTTGGGTGCGAATCTTAATCCATTTACCCACTCTCTCAAACCCTTGCTATTTACAAAAAAAAGAGGAAACCGTAGTCGTCAGCATCACCGACCTTCCCTTCTCTCTTTCCAGTGTTGTTCCCCTTGCCGCCATCCACCTCTGCGTCACCTTTCATTCCCCCCTCTCCCTTGCTCCGCCGCCAGCAGCCATCACGCCAACCCTCCCACGTGTCGCCCTCTTCTCCGGCTGCTGTCGTATTTGGCAGACAGTACACGCCGACTGCTATCCCCCTACTCTTTTTCCTCTCCTTCTGCTGCTCCTTGCAATAGCCAACATGACTTGTCTCCTTGACCTGTCCTTTAGTCTCCTCTGTGCACTCATCCTCTTAGGCTCCCACCCAACCAGCCGCCCCGCCTCCATCTATTACTGCAGACCAACCCGCCGCCACCCTCATGACTTCCTGTATCGACTGTTGTTCCTTAACAGCTGTCAGACCTCCATCTTTTTCGCTAACTGCGGCTACTGTTTTATAGAATAATGGCTGTTATATGGATTTCTCAAGTGGTGGTCAAGAAAGCTAGCCATGTTGATTTTTTTTTTATTCAATTAGGCCCCACCATGTTAATATTCATACCTTATGATGATTGTATACCAAAATTTATGATCATGACATTTGACCATACATCAAGATCTACATATTCTCAACAAGTGGTGGATGAAAAATCATTGATTTTGGAGGTGATTTGCTCATTTATCATGTGGTTGCAAATTGAATGGTTTTTGTGAATAGAATAAGTTTCGACTGATTGATGGATGAGAAAACGATCTTCAAAATTCATGATTTTCATCCATTACTCTTTGAGAATATGTAGATAATAATGAATGATATGTATCATCAATCCGCAAGTGGCCGCAAGTGCAAATCGTAAGTGGGAAATCTTTTAGCAGTTGCAAGTGGGTTTGTGCAAGTAAGTTTTCAAGTGTTTCGTTGGAAATGCGAAAGTGCAAGTGAGAAAGTATATTCTCACTTACAGTATTTGGTACAACTGTAAAATAAAATGAGAATTCAATTTACGTTCTTTAGTTTGTTGTAAGTGGGGTGCAAGTGCAAAATTCACTTGCAACAAAATAATTTTACTTTCTTTGGTTGAAATTTGGATTTCAAAGCCCACTTGTAGACCCAAATGTAATTTTGTGGCTTACTTATATACCCACTTGTACTTGCAAACCCATTAGCAATTTTGTGGCCCACTTGCAGACTCATTTGCAAAGGCCACTTGGAGACTCATTTGCAAATTTTTTTAATTAATTGATCTATGTTTTTTATTATTAGATTAATATTATTTAATTATTAAGTCACTATTTTTTCATTTGTTTTAGATTAAATCAAGTTTCTCTAGTGTCGTACCGTGGTTAATAGAACTTTGATTAAAATAGAAAAAAACACAGTTTCTACAAATAACATTTTCTCTCTCTTTTTTTTTTATCTTTATGAAAAGAAAAAAAACTTTTTAGGAGATTTGAAATTTGCACATAAAGCGGAAAAGATTTCCTTTTTAGGAGATTTGAAATCTAATCTTGTTTTGTTAAAGAAATAATATTGAAACAAATACAACAATACAAAATGTCCCCACAAAACTTGTCTTATATTGCCATTGCTAATAACAAAATAACACATTTTTTTGCTAGTTACACCGAAAAGAAAAGAATATCATCAAACGTTTATAAGTCTTTCAATTTTTCATATAATTTGCTTTCTTTTTCATTTCATGATATTCCACAATTAACAGTCCATGCATCCAGACTTGGGGGAGAAAAGCACGAAAAATTGGATACAAAGATACAACCACACTTAAATTTGGATTTTGTATTCATGAGAAAGAGAATCTTCATCTCTTTCATGAAACTCTATATATTTATAGAGATAATAATTGAGAGATTTTTTTGACAGAAAGAAAAAATGATACATGAAAAAGGTCTCATGACCTACATGACTTTTTCCAGAATTTACAAAAACCTTCACCCCTGAATAATTTACACCAAAATTTCAACAAAAAAAAAGTATATTGATATTTTTTTTCTGTCATCATTTCTGTTCTTTTCTTTTCTTTTTCCCTTTTTTTTCAATTCAAACCCCGTCTGCGGTTCCCCGTCCGCCTCCTCTCCGCCGCAACAAACTGGCAAGGCAGTAGGCACATCCACGTGGCGGTCCACAGGATCGCAGTGGGACGGCCGCAGAAGACCATAACAAAAAGGCTGAGCAACATGAGGGTGAGCCCGGTGGCATATTCGTGATTTCTCAGTCTTAGCCGGGGCAAAAACAAACTTTTTCTCTGGAACTTAGGCAGCACCACCGCCACCATCGACGAAGCGACCGACGAAGGGGTCGCTGACCGCCGGCAGGGTCAATTTCGCGGTGATGGCAAAGGCGGTGCGAAGGGGATTTCTGAGAGAGAGACAATTACCGAAGAGGGAGATGGGGAAATGAGGGGCCAGCTTTTCCCATCTCCCCACTTGTAAAAATGTTGCAAAATGCATACGCAAGAACAAAGCTACCTGCAAATGAATATGAAGTTGGAGAAAAGCCCCTCATTGTGTGTCCCACATGGGCTGCAAGTGGGCCTGCAATTCCAATTTTCATTTGCAGGCCAACCAAAAAGGTGCAATTTATTTTGCTGCAAGTGGCAGCAACCAAGCAACCTCTAAGTGCAACCAATAGTTTAAAAGGGACAACTAAGATACAACTGATAGATATGCCATTAAAGAATCAAGAAAGATCTCTCTCTTAAGGAACATGAGAAAACAAACTTTCTCGTAACAAATTACAAATTCTTCTGAAAGGGAGGACATTTTCTGGCAATGGATGTTGGATCTTAAGGGTAAGAAGAGTGAGCAATGGGAGCAAACACGATGAATCCTGACCATGGTTTAAAATTTCGATATCGTCAACATCAGCCGTTATTATGAGCAATATCGGTCCAATAGGGGTTATATTGTATTGGGTAGGATACCTGAAAACCCTATACGATATTGACAATAGGTGCGACGTATGTTCTATCATCACATCTTCATGTTAAAGAGTCGGGTGTATATATAGACTTCTGTGATTTAGGAGTCACAATATATATTTTTCTTGGCTTGTTCTGGAGGATTATCAAAAAAACATTTAATTCCTTTTAGTGAAAGATTATCTAGTATAGTAACAACATCAACATCAACAACAACAGCAACGAAGGCTTTATCACAAAAATTATTTTGGTCAGCTATATGAATTATTTTCTGAGAGAGACTTTTGTCCTTCCAAAAGGATTTGGCCTCGAACCCTTCCAACTCAAATACAACCCTCCAACATTTGAATACAAGATCCACTCCATTGAAGTTGATCTATATTATTTTGAGTAACTATAAACCAAAAATTAAGTGTTTTGAATACTTTTTGCCCATCCATCAAGCGGCGGACGGCCGAAAGTAGTGAGTTGGTTAGATCTATGTCTTTAGACATACAAATTCTTGATCCGACCATTTGATTATGATCTAAACATTTAAAAATCATTACAAACCAACTTTTGTTAAGTTTCAAATGTTTTACAATGTTAAACTAACCAACTCACTATTTAGGCCGTTCGTTTTTCTTCTACTTGATGCATGGGTAAAAAGTATTCAAAACATTTGATTTTTGGTTTATAGATACTTGAAATAATATATATCAACTTCAATGGAGTGGATCTTATATTAGAATGTCAGGGGTTGTTGGGCTCAAATCCTTTTAGAAGGATTCGGGCTCAAATCCTTTTGGAAGGACGCAAGTCTTTGTCTTATTTTCTTCCATTCAACTTTGTTATAGGTCATTCCTTTGTTTAAGGAAGCAATATTATATCCTACTTAATTGCCTCTATTCAAGTCACTTTAGGCCTCCCTCTCTCATTGCTCCATTAATTATGATTTTATTACTTTTACTAATCAACACATGTATTGGCCTTCATTAGATACACCAAACTTTATCAACCGATTCTCCCTTATTTTATTCTTAATAGAAGTAACTCTAAAACAATATACACTCTTTTTTAGTTCTTATCCTAGAAGCATAATATATTTCCGTCCATCCATCTGTGCATTCTCTTACTCATTTTTGCTCTCTCTTGCTCATTTTTGCTGTTCTTATTTTTGGAAATGTTGTTTCTTAACCCTATATTCTGAACCATAACATAGATCGTTGAACTCTTATCTCGTGGAATTTTACTTTTAACTTTATGGGTAGCTGCAAACAATTGTAACTTGCATACTACTTGCATACAGATTGATGCATTTCTCCCGTCTTCCAGTTTTATGAATGGTGTCTCTTTGTTGCAGGATTGGATTCACAGATCCAGTTGAAAAAAGTCCACTTGATTGGACACTGGGAGCATTCATTTTGCAAACAGTGGAGCCTAAATTAGAAACAGAAACTATGGTTAACATTGTTGGGGTTGATGCAATCACATACATATCATTGTTTACACTCTTGTTTCTGGCAATTCTTGCCTTAACCTTTGTATCAAAATGGCAAAAACCACAGTTTAAAACCATTTATGACCTGGAAAAGGGACATTACATTGTCACCCGTTTGCCCAGGTAGTTTTTGTTTGTTTTTTGTTTTTTTTTATATTCTTTGAGCAATTTGTATTGTAAGATATACATGATCGGAGTATTTATATTTTTGAGAGAAAAGAAGAAAAAGAAGGGAGGAAAATTATATAGTTGAGTATATGCTTTCGGTGATTGTGCTATGAATCGGAAGATTCAACCGCATGCTTGCGATGAAGTTTCTGTCGGTTCAAGACTCATAATGGAGAAACAAAATTCCAATCGACAACGAAGGTATGTGCTCATCTTACATGCTGATTGCATACTTCCCTTGTCTTTGTGTTCATATGCTTTTCTAGGTTTAAAATCCTTGTCCGCAATAAGAGGTGAAGCTTTAATTGAACTCAAAGGGAACATCTATTGAAATATTTGGTTCTCATTTCATCTGAGTACTGTTTCAATAACTTCTTTGATGATCTTAGAGTTTCATAGGTTTCAATCAATAGCAATCGTGAGACTATTACATGCTCGCATCCATCCTGATGATGATTCTCGGTTATTCTCATGATGTTACATTTGAGTTCTGCTATGCTCAGGGTGTCGTATATAGCCTTAAGACATAATTGTTTTGGTTTTTTTTTTTTTTTTTGTCATAATTGATTGTTTATACCATTATGTGTAGTTGGGGTAGACCTGATCACGGTTCTGGTACCGGCGAATCGAATCAGAACCGTGAAATGAAAATTGGTCCATTGGGACCAGGCCAGGTTGCTGATCTCTGGTTCCAAATTGAACCGGATTCGGGCCCTAGCCGGTCTGGTTCCGGTTTCTTTCGGTTTTTGAACCGGGTTTCACATCTCTCCCCCGCAACTCTCCCTCCCCCTCCAGGCCTCCTCTCTCTCCCCACAGCTCCCCACTCAGCCGGTTCCCCACCGGTTTTGGAACCGGAACCAACCCCCCACCGTTACGGTTCCCGGTTCCTCAGCTTGAGAAATTGGGAACCGCCGATTCTGGAACTGGGTTTAGGTCTAAAGCTGGAGAGGCTCTGTCAAAGTCATGGTGGTTGATCGAAAAATGGTGAACCATTGGCTCCTAAAACCTTAAACACATAGGTGATGGTTTGGACCTTTTTCTTTTATAAGTAAAGAAATGATAGAAATAAACTTGTACATAGAAATGCAAAACGGAAATTGAATGAAGAACAATCACACCATCATAGGCTATGCTTTAGATGCTAACATATTAGACAACAGAGTCATTTTCTTCTTTTTTTTGGCGATTAAATTAGATGCTAGACAACATGATAGGAACCTTGAAAGCAGAAGAAAAACCAACTTGTAGAGCTTCGATTGATCATGTCTATTTTCTTAAGATAGAATTGGCTGCTATCACAAGGATTTTGAAGATTTCATCAAGGTTTATCTAGATCATTAGAGTTTTCTTAAAAATGAAATTTAAGATGCTTTTGAGTTTTGATAGTTTTCTTTTTATTTTTTGTCCTTGCATTATTTAGCTGTAAAACAAACACCGAAAAATATAGAGTTTCTTAGGTATACAACTTAGCCACAAATTTATAATTCAAAACCTTGGATTATATGGTTTAAACATTCAAAAACCTTTGTCCATGCAAAACTTTGAGAATACTAAATTCTGTCCAAGCAAAACTTAAATTGAGAATACAAAACTTTTGTCAATGCATCATTTTGCTGCAAAACAAACACGGAAAAATAATGAGTTTCTTAGGTATACAACTCGGCATACAAATTGAGAATAGGGACGCGGAACGGGTCGGGCCCGGCCATGCCTGGACCTGACGGGTCAAGGACCAGGAAGGGCCGGGCCCACGCCCGCGCTTGCACGCAATTGCCGGGTGACCCGACCAGGCCTAGGCCCCTCGGCCCAGCCTGGGCCTGGTTCCTCCGAGGGACTTGGGCACGACCTGGGAACCCGCTCGGGCCGGGCCGGGCCACACCAGAGCTGGGCCCGCCCGGGTTTATTATTTTTTTTAAAAAATCTAATTTTTTTTTTAGTTCTGAAAAATTCTAAATAAATGGTAAAATGTCCAAGAAAGAAAATATATTAAAATTTACTAAAAATTTCACTATTTTGGAAAAAATTTATACAAGTTGTAAAATGTAAATGTAAATTTTTTTATATTAACAATCCAATAGATTGGATAAATTGATACAAATACAAACGAATTATATAGATTAAAAATAAAGTACAAATACCAATAGAGTTTTTTAGAGATTTCTTTTTTGTAATGAAATGAACTGGGGTAGAGGGGGTATTTATAGAGGGGAAGAGGGTGTTAAAATGTAATTTTTTATTTGCAAAAATAATTAAAGTTGTTGGGGGTATTTGTAAAAAAAATTACAAATACCACCCACGGCTATATTCTAAGCGATTATAGCTGTTGTGGGGTATTGGTAGAAAAAATTTTTACAACCCCACCCCCCCACCCCCCCCCCCCCCCCCCCCCCCCCCCCCCCCCCCCCCCCCCAAGCCCAACGGATCTATAAAGAGCTGTTGGCAGGTTTGGACTGGCTCGGTTTCGGCGCGAGCACGGGTGCGGCCCGGCCTGGTCGTGGGCCTCTATTACCAAACCCGGGCACGCCCTGGGTTTGGGGGCATGCCCGGGCCAAACCGGGCCGGGCTCGTGAGGGCCGGCCGGGTTTGTTCGCATCCCTAACCATGGGTCTGTTATGGTGTCCTCGCAAAGTGGGAATCCGAGTGTCGGAGGAAGAAGAAGAAGAGAGGAAGACCGGCATTGTGGTGGATCGTGCTTCAAGTAGCCTAGCTAGTATTGTCCTCTCCTCTCTCTTTGATTCATTGTATCAAAAAAAACTGTCGGCATGCTCTCCTGTCACCATAACAAGTTGTTTGCGAAGTCAGTGGTTATTGTGCTAGAAGAAGCCTAGGTATGTATTCAGTGGTTATTGTGTCTCTCACAATCAACTGGGAAAAGAGTTCTTGATGATTGTTGGGTGACTACACATTTTTTGTATGAAGAGGGTTGTTGCATGGTTTTGGGAAAGTTGGCGTCCTGTAGCCAACTATAAATCCATGAAGGTTGGGTGCATCTTTGCATTGGGAGCTCAGTCCTTGTTACTGTACCTAGAAATTTAGTTATTTGGTGATTTAAAAGATGTTCTTGTTCTGTGAAGGAAAATGGAGAGCCACAAATTTGATTGGAAGATGATCGTTAAATTTCTTGTTTGGGTAGAAATTATGTGGAGTCGTTATGTACATCTCTATTCCTCATAAAAGTTACAATAGTTTTTTGTCCTCAAATTAAATTACTACATGATTGAATAAAATTAATCATAGACTTTATAAACTTAACTTCTAACGTAGATACTAATTAAATACATATTCTTTTAGCCATATCTTTGAATATTTTAAGATTTAAGTTTTGTAGTCGCAAATCAAATAAAATTTCAAATAAAATTAAAATATATTAATCATATTACAAGCTTTTTGAATTTTTGTTTTAATGTGTTTCTAGTGGTGAGTTTAATTTAACTTAGATAAGCATTGAAATGTAGTGAAACTCACTACATTTGTCAAAGAAGCTTGAAAGAAATAATAAAGTAAGTTTTTTGAGATCTGTTTGTGTTAAAAAAGTAACATGGTATGGTATCAGAGACAGCGATCGACTCAAGTTCACCTATGGAGCTTGATATATTAATGTTGACATGGTCAGCAAAGGCATCAAAATGCATGACGCAGACTGAGAAGCGAACAACGCTGGTTAGATCTCATTCTAATGCCAAGAACCCTGATAGGATCTTTCATATAGGGAATGTACTCGAATCTACGAGCGTAACACTCGAATCCATGAGTAAAAAGATAACAATTTGAAATCCACGAGCAATTTAAAGAGAAAACTGAATTTTTATTTATTAAAGTTCCATAAAAGTTGAATATAAAAACAAAGATACAATGACCTTATATAGGCAAATAAAAAAATACTACACTAACTAGGAAACATAATTAAATAAAAGAAAAATAAAACAAATCGGAATTCAACTCGAATGGAAAATTAAAAATAAATAAAAAATGAAACAAATTGGAATCCAAATTGACCCGAAAACAAAACTCCTAAAAAGAATCAAACTGCTGATACGCGACTGCCTTGGCTTCCTAAGTCAATCTTGTTGGATATTTTATACTATTTTTTAAAACATGCAATATCTTTACAAATTAAATTAAGATAAAACAACAATTATTCTAACATGTAATAACAATTATAATTAATATAAAACAAAAGAATCTAGCCTGGGGAATGTAGTCACGATGTCGCTATCCTAAAGGATCAAAATCCCATTTTCTTGTCCAGACGTTGAATCGACCTTTTCCCCTAGCGGTAAAGGATCCCCCGAATTCACCAGCACTCAGCCCACCCTCTCTCAAATGAAGAAGTTGCCCAGAAAAATGAAGACAAAAATTCTTTTTAACACTGAAGCCATTCTCACGAAGAGTAGTCTTCAGGTTTTCTTTTAAGATGAAAAAAGAGAAATGAGTTGTGTATCTTGCTATTGGAGTAAGGGATCTATTTATACCTTAGAACCCAAGTTGTTGTAACAACTCTAACAGAAGATCCAAGCAGTTGAGATATTTTCTCAACTGATTTAGATTCTGAGACTTGATCAAAGTTGACTTGGTAAAACAAAATTTGAGATGAAAGCTTTTCCTTTTATTTTAATTCAAAAAAATCCAACAGTCCCCTCCCAAAAAAAAAGCTTGAGTTTCAGGGAAGATAGAATAAAATAAATCAATAATAAATAACAATCAAATCATCAGATCATAAAACACGAGTGAAATCGGGCAACATCATACTGTGAATTCGGGACAGATGGACTACGCCTGGAACCTTCCTTAGTGAATTCATCGCCATCTGAGAGACATAGTGGACTACGCCTGGAACTAGCCTCTTTTACCAGATATTGATAGAATACACACACAGTTAGTCTCCATCTATTAAGCGAGCGGGTTGAGCGTTAAAGTTCATGCTCACAATAACTGACTCATGAGAGTTTCTAGGATCAGCCCTGCCCCCCAACCGCGGCCATCACGGTTCCTCTAACGTAGGTAAGTCCTCCAAGGATACTACAGCTGGATAGTATACCTTCCACACTACATGTGTTGGACTTATTAAGAGTTAAAATCATCTTTACCTAGCTGTATCATAAGAGCATTTCACCATAGAGAAGGGGTATTAGCTACAACACTACATATAGATATAAATATATTCGGGTTGATGCTCCACACGAGTTTCACCAGTCCAGCTTGTTACTATCATATTGAACCTCTTTCATGGAACCAGCTCTCAATCAAGTAGGTTGGGTTCCCGCTGTTGGTGAACTCTACTATGGGCTTAACTCCATCTCCCTCAATGAAACTAGGACTATACTCCTAGAAAGACCCTTAATCAGAATGATTTTATGTTTTTTAGGGTCAGAAAATTGGCTTAACAGCCTTTTATTTCAAGTGGTGACAGTTAGAGATTTAACCCTTCATGACCACGTTATTATGACTCTTGACATCTTTTATTAGACCTATAAAGTCTTTGGGTAATTGTCAGTCTCCCCCCTATTTGGAATTATAAGGTAGTTATAATGTTTTTCTAGTTTCAAAACGATCAAATTATACCATAATGGTTTATGATAAAGCATATATTCATTGCATTTGATTATTCCAGTATTTAAAGTATATATGAATATACATATATTTAATTTGATAAAGAATGATCAAGATATAAAAATCATTTAAAAGCACACTTAGTGTCAAAGTCTAAGTATTAACGTGTAATTTAGATATATCTGAAAAATAGTTTAAGCATATACTTGATCAAAACATTAAGAACTATACATGTACTATAGGATAATATTTATTATCCATTCTATTCACTTTATTAAGACATTGATGATGTCACAGATGAGATTTGATATCTTATAAGATGGCTGCAAATTGGTTCCTTACCAGATAGCAAATCATCCTAATTTGCCTTACCATTTATATTATTAATAGTATCCGAATTTTCATCTTAAGCAAATCACCATTGTCTTAACTTAGTGATTAGGATATAAAATATAATTTTCCTTTGTACATGCAACATGTTCATGCTTTTACAAATAATACATGCATATAATGTATGCAATATATATCTTTAGTTTTGAAAATATATCACATTTAAAATCTTCAAAGAAATTTTTAAATGATTTTAAAAATTATTCATAATTTAATTAACAATGAAAATTATAATATTCTTTAAAAAAAGGTAAGCTCTTTTAAGGAAATGTTTGAAGTGCATGATTATGTAAAATATATCAATCATTTAATATATTTTATTATAAAATGATGCACTTATAATTTCAATATATATACACACGCATAATTTTATGAATAAAAAAATTAAAGGTTTAATATTTTCCGCAACTATAAGAATATTCTTATAGTTAAATCATGAAAATACTTAAGTAGAAGGTGTATACGTTTTTTAGTTTAAAAATATATTTTTAAGAAGTATAATAAGTTACATCAACATATGACATTTTTTATTTAATATAGTTTCAATAATAAATATCTCATTGAATAAAAGCTAATAGTGAAATGAGAAAATATTTTTACTAGTAAGGTAATTTTGAGAAAATTTATTTCATTACTCTAGATATTAAAATATATAACTTTTCAAATTTTAAGAAATGTAATAAGAATCTGATTTAAAATTTCTAACCAAGAATCTCGACCAATCCTCGACAATTAAAACTATATTTGAGTATATCAAAATAGATATTTAATTAATCTCTAAACTTAGAGAGAAATTATAGTTTGTAAGGTTAAAATTGAAATCTGATTTCTAAAAGTCTAAATAGTAATTAATCTCTAAACTTAATTAGAGAGAAATTATAGTTTGTAAGGTCAAAATTGAAATCTGATTTCTAAAAGTCTAAATAGGGCCAAATCTAAACTTGATAATTATAAGTTAAGGGTAATGTCTAAAATAATAATGAGATTAGGAGGTAGTCTCTTCATCTCAATTATAATACTAAATTATAGAAAAATTATTCATTTAGGCAATCTAGCTTTATTAGATCCTAATTAAAGTTAGATGGGGAACAAAATCGCACATAACTATTCATCATCCTGTACATGGTTAGGATTTTAATTCTAGCTAATTTATCATGGTCCGATCATTATTTACATCAGATTCAAATATGAAAGATAGTTAAAGCTCGAACCAACGATAATTTGTAATCATGGCTAATTCTAGATAGATTCAGGTGTGTCCAAATGGTGATAGAATTAGGGTTATAATCTAAACAACATCACTTCTAAAGTTATGGTGAACAAAGGCTGATGATATATTTAATAAAATATTTTAGAATATTGGGTTAGTCAAAACCTTAATTTTATCAGTCTAATTGGCCAGGTCGAGTAACTCAGGTGGGAGGTTTTCCGCTCTTGGCGTTCCTTAATTATAGAACTACGTTGAGTACCCTTCCTTTGTTAAACACCAATTATATGAAATTTTAAGAAAATGATTTACCCTTTAATTTTATTATCCTATTAATCTAAAGATACTCAAAAGCCTGTGCCTATTTCAGCTACATTAAGAGTGTATAAATAATATTGTTGTACTCTATATTTGTCAAAATGATAGGAAGATTTCTACCATATTTTCTGTATTCAAAATATTAAATGTCAGAATACAGCTTTATGTTGGTAGCTTTTAAATTAGGGTATGGAAAATAAAAAAGATGTAGGGGATCTTAGTTTCAATTTGTAAAACAATATTATCTAGTTGCTTTTATTTGTTGAAGAGAAAAAAATTGGATTACCAATATCTGGTTAGAGATTATTTCTATTGTTGAAGAAACTAAAGGATGAGGTTTTAACTGAAAAAAAAAAATAAGGATTATCATCCATTGACATATATGATAGGAGGGGAATCACCCTCAAGACAGACAGGCAAGATACTTTAAAATTAACTAGTTGCGCAAAATAGAACTAAATTATTCCAACCTCCACATAAATATAAAAGTTATAACATTTGACATTTAAGTTTAAAGGCATTGAAATGATATTACAGGACTAGGCATGAACTTGTTCGAAAAAGAAGCTTTGCAGTTTGCACTAAATGATTATGTAAGCATATATAAATAAAATAAGATGATAAATTATTGTTCTCAAATGAATACACATTAACTTATATATTGACTGCACTTTTGTTTAGGTAAAGAGAATTAATGCACAATTAAAGAATAAGGACACGAGTTATATTGCAGAACAATGAATTTGACAGAAATCATCACCATTGATTTTTCTTGTAAAAGTATAATAGTAACGGCGAATTAGAAGATGAATTTCAGAAAATGTTGAGAAAATATCTACAGGGGTGCAATTGCCATAATAAAACTTTATCATCAAATAACATAAACGTGGTTTATGCAAATATTTCCAATTCAAGGGTAGTTAATGTGTAACGCCCCGATTCCACGGATACGGAGACGTCACTGCAACGTATATACGTAGGTCAGAAAATGCCCCCACGTATATACGCTAAGCATAAAAGTACAAGCAAGGATCAGAGTACAACACAAAGCGTGGTATACATACATATGCCAACATAAAAGTACAAATACAAAGTTATACAGGATATGATAAACTATTACACAACACATGTGTCTTTTATCACAACCAAGTCCAAAAGTAAAATATACAATAAAGATACAAAATGCTCACGAGTAGGATGAAGATCCCGTGAGTCAAAAGAGGAGTCTGGCACGAAAGAACTGGAACTAGGCTGCCAGCTCACTAAGAAAAGCTTGATCTGCTGTGGACAGCTCCACTTCGATCCAAGCTTCCAAACCTGAACATACAAATCCAAGGGAGTCAGGACCTCCCAACAATGAACAGGCTACAGCCAAATGGCTAAGAAACAAGAGTAGGAGAGTTAGAACACAAGGATAGCAGGTATGAACAAATAAAACATAACATCTATAAAACAGGAAATCCAGAGTAAAGTTGATTTCAAGCAAGATTGATTGTATACGCTTAAGTCACGGTCCCATGAGACTAGTACATCGAAGGAATAATCCAAACAAGGAAACCCTCATCTATATACTTTTATCTCATGCAATCGAAATCCAAGCGTATAGAATCAGAGTTGCAAATCACGCGATAGTCATAGCAGGAATACATAACAAGAATAACAGGAATCCCTAACTGGAGTAACAGGAGTCCTAATAGGCATCATAACAAGCATAAGGGAATAGTCACAGGAGTCATAACAAGAATACCAAGAGTCATAACAAGATCCATAACGGGTATCTTAACAGGCATACCAGGAATATAAATTATTATTATTACTCGTCTGACTCATATATCTCGGTATGTGTCTGGGTGTACATCCCAACACACATACATCCATATATAAGCAAGTCGAGGGTCGTTACCGGAAGTAGATGGAGAACTGATAGAGCTTCTTATAGTAGTTTCCATACACCTGGAACCAGTTTGGAGGCCCAAAGTCCCCCTAACACTAATCTCCTGTGGGCCCTAAGTCCCACTAACACTTACCGCCAGTATTTTATTCCATTACTATAAGCAAGATGTCATTCCGGCATCCATCACTTCCTCCCATTCCCCATACAAGTTGTCCTTTTTATGGTTTATTAACATAATTATCAGATTAAGGGAATGAGCAGGATCATAACTGTAATACGTAACTGGAATCATAACAAGTAATCAGGTACTACATTCCCATTATCGTGATAATTATAAGAATCAGGTGTATCATGCTTGGTGTCAAGAGATAGCATGACAAGGGTGATGATATTTAACAAACAACCAAACATGACAAGAGATTGATAATAGTCTGGGTAAGTCATGACATAACATGAGGGCCTTCAATTGTCAAGTGATATACATGTGTTAAATAGAAGTAAGAAACTGATAAGACTGAGGTAATGACATGGCAAGTGGTAACATAGAAGTAGCACAAAGTTCAACGACCACGAAGGGCCGGCCACGCATGGTGCACGATAAAGAAGTAAGAATATCACCGGCATGGTACATGTACAAGAGTAAAATTACCCTAACACAAGCAGTTGCAGGCAATACATGAACATGGAATTATGAAGTGACAAGAGGTGATATACATCAAGTGGCAGGTCATGAAGTACAAGTCATGAAGTACAAGCAAGAACAGTATATAGCACATGTACCAAGCATAAGATCCAAACTTAAGAAGGAAATTAATTATACAAAACAGCTAAAGTTAGTCGACTAGGTGGAAGGGTTAGTCGACTAATAGAGGGGTTAGTCGACTAACAGTCTGGACTGGTCGACTAAAATTGGGTTCCAGATAGTTGGAGTTGGTTTCAGGGAAAAGGTTAGTCGACTAGGGTCAAAGGAGTAGTCGACTAACAGACACGTCAAGTCGACTAACAGTAAGGTCAAGTCGACTAAAACTGTGATACAGAGGGTTGGTTTCTGATTCAGGACAAGTTAGTCGACTAGGGTAAAAAGAGTAGTCGACTAATAAAGATTTCTAGTCGACTAATAATTAAGATGAGTCGACTAAAACTGTGTTCCAGAAAAAGGTTACGTTTCAAGTAAAAGGGTTAGTCGACTAATCCCTAGGTCAAGTCGACTAATCGTGGTCAGAAAACAGCGTACAGAACAGAATTTGAAGTTGTGTTGGATGATCAAAAAGTGTGATTTTGAAGCTACAAATGTACAAGATAAGTAGACACAAGTATGCCAAGAAGTTTACAAGTCTTGGTGAGTAAAATACTCACTTAGATCGGTTAATCGAAGCTTTATGAACTCGAAATGGTTGTGGTCGACGATATCACCAAGAACGATCCCAAATCAAAAGTTGATGTTGCTTGAGATGGAGATGATGACCTTGGAGATGACCTTGGAGTTGACCTTGGAGATGTTTTGGAGTTGGTGGTTGAGCTTGAGATGAAGATGAAGTCTTGTGGAGGAGATTTCTTTGGTGAGGTGAAGTAAAAAGAAGGGTTAGAAATGAAAAGGGAAGTTTATATAAGATTGGGATTTTGTGAAGGAGGTGCAATTAGTGTAGAAAAGAGGGGGTTTTGTGTAAATGGGGGGGTGAGGTGTCCCTCATTTGGCCACTTGGCCGGCCATGGGGGAGAGAGAGAGAGAGAGGGGTAATAATGAGGGAGTTGGTGGAATTGTGTGGAGTTGGAATTTTTGGAAAATTGGAAAATTAAAAAAAGCTTGGCTTGTGGAGGAAGGAAAGAATTAAAGAAAAGGACAAAAGGAAAGAGGAAAAGAAATTGTGGGAGAAGATATTTTCTTGGAATCAAGAAATGAAACTGTTGAAAAGACTGATACCCAGGTTTATGTCGGGGATGCGAAAAACATTTCGGAAAATGCCGGAATCGTCCGAAATTCAAGTATCTCGGAACGACCCGAAATAATTATCAAAAATCAAGAATATTATATTAAGAAACATAGTGAAATCCGTTTTAAGAAATACTTTATAGTTTTAAAACTAAAAATCCCGGAACCAATTATCTACCGACTCCGGTGGAATTTTCATAAATTCATAAAATCCTCAGAAAAAGCATTTAGGTAGGAAATGTAATTCTAAGACATAATGTCTAAAGACCCATCTAGAAATTCCAAACCGTTTGTAAATTAAAAATCTAGGGATCGGTCAGCGGCACTGGCCGACACCGGTTTAGAAGAAATTCCTTTTAATTCAGAAAAAATCCAGAAAATCATAGAAAATCTAATATTTTGAAAAATAATATTTGAAACTGAAATCGGTTAAATACAGAAGGTAAAACGAAAAATACGATCGAAAAACTGAATACGCAACTAAGTACGTATTCCAGGAACGTGGTATTACATAATGTATTTCATTGAAATGATAAAATAAGGTTATAAATCAAAATTGCTGGAATAGACCAATTTGTCTCTAGTACATGCAAATTAAATTATATCGTGGTTTGAAATTATATTTTGTAAGGTCAAAATTGAAATCTGGTTTCATTGACCAAAACTTTGTCTCAATTTTATTATCCTATTAATCTAAAGTTACTGTTGGATTTTTTTGAATTAAAATAAAAGGAAAAGCTATCATCTCAAATTTTGTTTTACCAAGTCAACTTTGACCAAGTCTCAGAATCTAAATCAGTTGAGAAAATATCTCAACTGCTTGAATTTTCTATTGGAGTTGTTATAACAACTTGGATTTTAAGGTTATAAATAGACGCCTCAATCCAATAGCAAGACACACAACTCATTTCTCTTTTTTCATCTTAAAAGAAAACCTGAAGACTACTCTTCGTGAGAATAGCTTCAATGTTAAAAAGAATTTTTATCTTTATATTTCTGGGTAACTTCTTCATTTGAGCAGAGGCTTTGCCCACCATCCTGGGCTGAGTACTGGTGACTCCGGGAATCCTTTACCGCTAGGGGACAAGGTCGATTCAACGTCTGGACAAGGAGACGGGCTTTTGATCTTTTAGGACAGCGACATCGCCACTGCATTCTCCAGGCCATATTCTTTTGTTTAATTTTAATTATAATTGTTATTACATGTTAGTATAATTATTATTTTATCTTAATTTAATTTGTAAAGATATTACATGTTTTAGGAAATAGTATAAAATATCCAATAATCTAAAGGATCAAAATTATATATATAATGTTTCTTTTCATTTAATCTATTTTTATCCATGCAAATTAATTGAACTCTTGCAAAAGATTTGTTTATTCTTACAAAATCTTGTTGATTAAAATTATTGCTCGAGTTTTATACAACAATCTAGCCTCTTTCAGTAGATATTGATAGAATACACACACAGTAAGTCTCCATCTATTGAGCGAGCGGGTTGAGTGTTAACGATTATGCTCACAATAACTGACTCATGAGAGTTTCTAGGGTCAGCCCTGCCCCCCAACTGCGGCCACACGGTTCCTCTCACGTAGGTAAGTCCTCCAAGGGTACTGCAGCTGGATAGTATACCCTCCACACTACATGCGTTGGACTTATTAAGAGTTAAGCTCATCCTTACCTAGCTGTATCATAAGAGCATCTCACCATAGAGAAGGGGTAGTAGCTACAATGCTACATATAGGATATAAATATATCCGGGTTGATGCTCTACACGAGTTTCACCAGTCCAGCTTGTTACTATCACATTGAATCTCTTTCATGGAACCAGCTCCCAATCAAGTAGGTTGGCTTTCCGCTGTCGGTGAACTCTACTATGGGCTTAACCTCATCTCCCTCAATGAAACTAGAAATATAATCCTAGAAAGACCCTTAATCAGAATGATTTTATGTTTTTTAGGGTCAGAAAATTGGCTTAACAACCTTTTATTTTCAAGTGGTGATAGTTAGAGATTTAACCCTTCATGACCACATTATTATGACTCTTGACATCTTTTATTAGACCTATAAAGTCTTTGTGTAATTGTTAAAGTCTACCCCCCAATTAAAATTAGAAGATAGTTATAAAGTTTTCCTTGTAACATTAGTTTCAAAACGAACAAATTATACCATAATGATTTATGATAAAGCATATATACATTGTATTTAACTATTCAAATATTTAAGGTATATATGAATAAGGTGTTCAAAGTGGTGAGATAAAGTTACAAGATAATCCAACAGTATCTTTAGATCAATGAAACCAGATTCTTTTGTTTAATTTTAATTATAATTGTTATTACATGTTAGTATAATTGTTGTTTTATCTTAATTTAATTTGTAAAGATATTACATGTTTTAGGAAATAGTATAAAATTTCGATCAGACTGACGTGCAATTTTTTCAGCAGATGCCTGCATTGAAGCAGGAGCAGCCTGTGAATACTATTAATCTATGGCATCATCTTCCTCTTCAAAAGAACTCGTCCTCGAGTTCTGCTCAATTGAATCATGAACGATGCCATCTTTAGCAAACTTGGTTTGAGAAAAAGTGTGATCTCAAAATTTTGATTCGCCTCGATGATCTTCATCAAATTCCATATAGTGTTACCTCATCAAATCTTTAATGTAATCATCATCTCAGATCGGTTGATAATCAATGTTAATTGGTTGGTGCTCCTCCATCATCTAGTTATACACATGCATCATACTCCTGTACTGCATTAGTTCGCCTCCATGAAGAAGATCTTTCAAAGTACAATTGGAGATAAAACTTGGCATACCACGCAAAACACGTCACGCCCATGTGCTAATAGAAAGTGATGTGAACTTGAAGAATTTAAAGATTTCATATCTAGCACTCTCCTTTCGCATGAAAGAATCTTCGAAATAATGAAGAATAGATGCATTGTGATGCTGAATATATCTCATGAGTGGTAATTCTTTCGAAAGCTCGTCTTGAACAACTCTTTTGAACTCCTCCAACATGGGGTTTCATCTTCTCAGGAACTTCAAAGGATGAAGCGACTTTTCTTTGACCACCAAAGCAAATCTTTGCTTTGTCTCTTTTGATTCCATGAAGAACTCCCCTCAGTTGTATATAGATATGAACTTTGACTTCTCTTCTTTTAGACTAGGAATAGGTGGAATATGCTTCATAACCAAATTGTTATCATCGAGGGATTTTGCTATGGTGACAACTGCTTCAGATTTCTGAATGAAAGTAACATCAGTTTGAATACCTTGATCACTCATCTGATTGTTAGTTGTAGGCATGTCAGTCGATAATGGATCTCTCTTGGTCGACTGCATAATACCACTTTATGCAGATAAGGAACGAACAATACCGACTAGATCTCGATCATCGATCTTGAGAGATATCCTTTCGATCACTTGGGTTATATGATCCAAGGTAGATTTAATGGTGGTGATGTTTCCTTCAATAGGGCCTACTCTTGCAGAAAGAATTTGTTATTCATCATTGTCTCCTGCCGTCGTCGGAATGTTGTTGAAGCTCTGATACCACTTGACGTAGACTGGGAAAGGAAAGACGCCTATTAGATCTCATTTTAGTGCCAACAAATTCAGGAAGGATCTTTCAGATAGGGAATGTACTCGAATCCATGAGCAAGTCACTCGAATCTGAGCAAAAAGATAACAAATCAAATTCACGAGCAATTTAAAGAGAAAATTAAATTTTTATATATCAAAGTTCAATAAATGTTGAATACAAAAACAAAGATATAATGAACTCATAGGCAAATAAAATGAAATACTAGTCCAACTAGAAAACCTAACTAAATAAGAGAAAATAAAACCAATCGAAACACAAATTGGACTGGAAGACTAAAAATTAATAAAGAAAAATGAAATAAACTTGAATCCAAATTGGACCCAAAAATAAACCCTTAAACATAATCAAACTGCTGATACACTACTGTCTTGACTTCCTACATCAACACAAAATAGGAGGAGATGAAGAAGATGGAGGAGGAGGAAAAGAAGTAACCTCAGTCAGATGGTAGTTACAGTCTAGGAAAAAGGTGAACTACATATATATGTGGGATCTTATCGTAAGTAATTTTAAAGGGTTTGGTTTTTTTTTTTTAATCAATAACCACATTCAAATCATAATCCACAAAATATAGAACTTCATAGCTCTCACATACAAATTCAGAATAATTCATAATAATTTGTAATGCATACCTTGAGCCATTGCAGAACCTTGGAGAGATCAAAGTATGTGATGAAAAAATTGGTTTCTCTCTCTAGATCCCTTCAGTTTTGACACATGTTAAGTATGGAGAAAACCTACAATAATTGGGTTGAGAGATGACCAGTCTATGATGAAGAAACCAAAGTTTTAGTATTTTGCAGTACCTGTTCCTGTTTCTCTTCATTCGCAAGCTTCATCTATTTTGAAATTTAATGGGCTTAATTTCTTTGAGTAGTGTCAAACAAATCCAGTTTCACTGAGGTGTTCTGGATCTTGATTTGACACCCCTAACTAAGAAACCTGCTGTTATTACTAATTCTCGCAGTGCTGAATAGAGATCTTTCCATAAGGCTTGGGAAAGATCAAATAGACCGAGTTTAATGTTTATGCGAATAACTGTAGCAAACAACATCAAGTCCACAATTCCTAAAACTGAAAGCGCTAAGGAATTTATGAAGTTTGTGGAAGAACTTTCGCAGTCCAACTCTGCTGATAAGTCACTTGCTAGGAATTAATGGGTACTTTAACCACTATTAAGTTTGATGGTTCTCGTACCATGCATGAGCATGTCACTGAAATCACAAATACTACAGCAAGAATAAGGTCCATGAGATTGGAAGTGAGTGAGACTTGAGCAGTTTATCATCAACTCGTTACCTCCTGCATATGGTCCACTCCATATGAGTTATAACACTATAAAGGATAACTGGAATATCAATGAACTGCAAAGCATTCTTATTCAGGAGGAAGGAAGGTTTAAAAAACAAGGAATTCATTCAGTTAATCTCATGGGTCAGCAAGGAGCTAGAAAGAAACTGGGAAAGAAGAATGGAAAGGTCAAGCAGGGACCCTTAAAGATAAATGTGTCATCTGCCCAAATCCACAATTTGATTTAAACATATGAAAGCACTAGGCTTACCTTTCTTTTCTAACCATGTCTTGCGTTTCAGACAATCTTTTTGATATTGTCTAGGTTTCTTGCAGAAATGACACTTATCATCGTTATGTTCCTTTCCTTATAATAGTTAGTAGATTGATTCTTGTTGTAACATTGTGTTGTTAATACAATGCAGAGATTCCTTATGACTGAAACCATAAATCCAAATGAAAATTTTGTTTTCATGGGGAATCGATATAAAGCTCCAGTTGAAGCCATTGGATTAACCTATCATTTGATTTTAGACATTGGACATCATTATATCTGTTTCAAACACTTTATATTCGTTCCGTTTCTCAAAATTTAGTTTCCTTATCTAAACTTGATACATTGGATACTCTTTTAAATTTGGAAATGTAAAAGAAATGGATGTTTCAGTTTGTTTAAAAATAATCATTTTATTGGTCTTGGTATTCTTTGTGATGGTTTGTACAAATTAAAGCTCGATAACCTTTTTGCTGAGACGTCCTTGCATCATAATGTTGGTACTAAATTTGGTTTAGTGGATGAAAGTTCAGCTTACTTGTGGCATAAACGTTTGATCATATATCCAAAGAAAGAATGCAAAGATTGGTAAAAAAAAAAAATGAAATCCTTCTAGATATGGATTTTACTGATCTTGGCATTTGTGTGGATTGTATTAAGGGAAAACATACAAAACACACAATTAAGAAAGGAACCACAAGAAGCACATAACTTCTTGAGATTATACACACTGATATATGTGGGCCTTTTGATGTTCCATCTTTTGGTTGATAAAGTATTTTATCACCTTTATTGATGATTTTTCACGTTATGGCTATGTCTATTTGTTGCATGAGAAATCTCAATCAGTAATGCTTTAAGTGTCTAATAATAACGAACTTTAATTTACTCACAAAGAAACAATTATCATATTATGCATTCATATATGAACTTTTCCATGGAAGGAAAGATCAGTAATATCCAAGGCTGGAAGGATGTTATTGATCAGTAAAATCCACATTCAATCATAATCCACAGATCATAGAACTTCATGGTGCTCATATACAAATTAAGAATATTTCATAATAAATTTTATTATATACTTATGTCATAGTAGAACCTTGAAGAGATCAAGATTTGTGATGAAGGAACTGATTTCTCTCTAGAACCTCTCAGTTTTGATGCATGTTAAGTGATGAAGAAAGCATAAAGTAATTAGGTTGAGAGAGGACAAATTTATAATAATCCAATATATTTATATCAACAAAGAATTAACACTTTCAATGGCCTGTGAAAATGAAACTGGATCTTTATCAATTCCTAATTCAAAATTTGACTCTTGTAGATATACCACATAATCATCAGAAATAGCAGACCTTTCTTTTCTTTGAGACACCCTTAATGCTATTTCTTATGGTTCATCTACTGTAGGCTCATCAGCATTATGTTCATTGTAGGTTGTTTGATCGTGCATTTATTGTTCTTATTCATTGTTCAACTGTTCAACAAGTGGAGGAACAATAGCTGTAGAAGAAGCTAAGGACAAGAACTTATACCTTAACTCCTTGATACCATATTTTTTGGTTCTTGACTCACACTAATTTTACCATTTTCAATCAAAGCATTTTCAGTTTCATCAATTTTTGTACTATGGTTTGGATAATAAAATCTATATCATTTAGACTTTTTTGGATAACCAATGAAAAAACCATTGGTTGTTCTTGAATCTAGTTTCTTTTCATATGGATTATAGATTCTTTCTTCTGGCTTGCAACCCCAAACATGCAGGTGCCTTAAGCTGGGTTAGTCCACAGTTCAAAAGGAGTCTTAAAAACTGTATTACTAGGAACCCTGTTTAACAAATACATGGTAGTTTTTAATGCATGCATCCATAATGATATGGGTAAAGATGAATTTCTTAACATACTCCTAACCATATCCAATAAGGTACAATTACGCCTTTCTGCTACACCATTTTGTTGTGATGTACTGTACTGAGCACATAAGCCACGCTTTTCAAGGAATTTAGCAAATGGGCCTGGGCATGTTTCATCATATTTTTCATAATATTTACCAACTCTTTCAGACCTAACAAGTTTCACATTTTTGTCAATCGCCTTTCAACCTCATTAACAATTACCTCTAAGGCACCTACAGATTGAGATTTTTTGTACAACAATAGGCATAGCCATAATGTGAAAAGTCATTAATAAAGGTGATAAACTACTTCTCTCCACCAAAAGATGCAACATCAAAAGGCCCACTTGTATCCGTGTGTAATATTTCAAGAAGTTATGTGCTTCTTATGGCTCTTTTCTTTGCATGTTTTGTCTATTTTTCTTTAATACAGTCTACACAAACATCAAGATCAGTAAAATCCAAATTTAGAAGGATTTCATTCTTTACCATTCTTTCCTGTCTTTCTTCGGAAATATGACCCAGACGTTTATGCCACATGTAAGTTGAATGTTCATTTACTAAATCACGTTTAGTTTCAACATTATGATGCAAGGCCAATGCAGTCTCAGCAAAAAAGTTATCAAGTTTCAATTTCTATAAACCATCACAAAGAATACCAGAACCAATGAAATAGTTTTACTTTAACAAACTAAAAATCTATTCCCAAATTTAAAAGAGTATCCAGCTGAATCAAATTTAGACAAAGAAACTAAATTGTGAGAAATAGAAGGTACATAAAGAGTTTGAAATAAATCTAAATAATGTCCAATGTCTAAAATCAAACGATAAGTTCCAATGGCTTTAACTGGAGCTTTGACTTAATTGCCCATGAAAACAAACTTTTCATTTGGATTTATGGTTTGGGTTGTAATGAATCCCTGCATCCCATTTGAAATATGAGTGGTACAACCAAAACAATCCACTAAGTATTATAAGAAACTTCAGCTAAATTTGATTTGAAACATACAGAAACACTAGCTTCCCTTTCTTTTCGAACCATGTCTTACGTTTCAGGCAATCTTTCTGAAAGTGTCCTGGTTTCCCACATAAACGCATTCTTGTGTTCCTTCTTGTCAATTTGAGAAGATGACTCATTCATCTTAAGTGGTCTTTGCTTACCCTTTTCATGCTTTCTTCTGGTTTTTGCTTGCCCTTTTCATTCTTTCTTCTGGCTTTCTTTTTAGCTCCTTGATTGCTTACGAGATGAATGGAATGAGTTCCTTGATTCTTAAGTCTCGTTTCCTCCTGGACAAGCATACCGTGAAGTTTATTCCATTCCATTTATCTTTCATGGTGTTATAGTTCATTTGGAATGGACTATACTCAGAAGACAGTGAGTTTATGATAAACTGTATGAGAAAATTCTCATTCACATTCATTCCCTATGACTTAAGTTTTGCTGCAATATTCATCATTTCAATGACAACCTCATGCATGCTATGAGAACCATCAAACTTCATGGTGGTTAAGGTAGCCATTAATGTCCCAGCAAGTGACTTATCAGCAGTTTGGGAATGCTCTTTCACAAATTTCATGAATTTCTATAGCACTTTCAGTTTTGAGAAGAGTAGACTTGATGTTTTTTGCTACACTCATTCACATAAACATTAGTCTTAGTTTGTTTGATTTTTTCCATGCATCATGGAAAGTCTTTTTTTCATCGCAGCTAGCATCAATAATAACATGTTTCTCTGATGGAATTGACAAATCAAGATCCAAAATACCTAGATGAAATTGGATTTGTTCGCCAATCAGAGAAATAAGTCCATTGAACATTGGGATAGACGAAGCATGGGAATGGAGAGAAACAAGAACAAGTATTGTAAGAATAACATAATGCTCATACATTAATGCTTTGAGTTGTAAACTTAAGCACATAATACAGATTCAGACACATAATTCAGATAAATAATAAATCATATCAGTGTTCTCTTTTGGGTGATACAACAACATATAACAATAAACATAATGGTGCTAATAATATTTCAATAATTTTGCAGCCATATATGCATTAATTAGATATATTTACTATTTTTGGATATACAAATATGACTATAAGAGCATACTAGTTACCAACAATTATTTTCATTAAGTATGAGAACAACTAATCAACATTTGGGCGATTCTTAAATGTCTTATAATAATGAATTTCAATTTACCCACAAAGAAACAATTATCATATAATCATTAATTATGTCATTATAAGCATCAACATTCATGAAAAATTGAATATCATTTATACAGTCTAAAATTTTATAAATTTTACAGTTTGACTACTTTGTGACTAACAAACCCATCATAATATAAAATTTCTGATAGTAATTTTTTACATAAACAATCATTAACACAAAACCATAACTGATTGGCTATAAATAATTACCATGAAAATAAAAATCAAAAGAATCTATTATAGAGAATTTCATGACCAACACATATTTTATATATATATATATATATATATATATATATATATATATATATATAGGGGTTACTGTACCTCAGCCGACAGCTGAGAGAGTTTCTCAGCCCGCAGGACGTGACAACATAATAGCCACGAATCTGATATAAATTTTGGCGGACAAAAACCAAAAGATTCCCGCCCGAGTTAGTATCAGTCACTTCAAGAATCGCTTTGACGAAAATACCCTCCCTCATAACTTTTACTGTATGTAAAACCTTTCCTTTCAAAAAATTTTCAGATCTGAAATTATCAGTTGATCAATCGGAAAAATTTAGTGCTACTGTTTCCAAATTTTCCGATCATTTCGTTCAAAAACTAGTTTTTTAAAAAAAATTTTGTGCTAAAGATGGCGCCAAAGAAATCATCTGCGGAAAAAGGTAATGGGGAAACCCAGATTTTTTTTTTTACGGTTTATAAATTTTATTTTCAAAACTTGCGATCATGGTCGCAAATAAGAGAGAAAGATTCGCTTTTTATGATTTAAAGAGGTAATCATAAAAAAAAAATATATTTATGCGGTTTAAAACTTTTTCTTTCTTTACACTGAAACTTTAAATCAAGTTTAAAGTTTAAGATAAAAAGAGTTTTACTTTAGAGATTTTTAATTTTTAATTTTTAAATTTTTTAACACAGCGACTGAGGTCAAAAGTTTGTTTTGGTTTATTTCTTTTTATGTCGAATTGGACCATGGTCGCAGTGATATTTTTTTCATTGATTTGTACTGCGACTATGATGGCAGTACTGATTTACTTGTCTTATTTAATTTTTATGACTGGGACCACGGTCATAGTTCCTTGATAGCTATTATAGATAACTCGTTCCTTGATAGCTATCCTTGATAATTCGTTTTTTTAAGATCATTTCCTTTTATGCCAACTTTGGTCGCAGTTATCTGAACTAGCGACTTGGGTTTATGCGATCTTGGTCGCAGACTTTTAAAAGTTATTTGGTTTAAAAATTATTCATGGCCGTTTTTTGTTAAGGATTTTTTTAATTAAACTCTGCGACTGAAGTCGCAGTGTTGCCGTTCGTTTTCTCCTTTCTGGGAGTATGGTCGCAGTCTGCTAACTAAGTTAGCCTGTTTGAATATTGCGACCCTGGTCGCAGTATGATGATACAAAAGTCACCTCCATGGTAATTTATATTTGTTAATTACAAAATTGCAGTGCGATCTTGGTCGCAGTGTATTATAATTTAATAATGGCTACTGCGACCTAGGTCGCAGTCTTTTTTGCTTTTAAACTTTTAAATAAACATACTCGAACAGGTATTTTATACTGATATTTTTAATATTTCTGTTTCTATAGGTAAACAAGAGCTGAAGGTTCATCCTATGAGATCGAGCCTAAAGCCTATGTGAGAATTCATTAGAAAATTCAAAAAGCACATTCAGAAAGATTTTGTAGATGCGATGAAGGAGATCTCGTTTGGCCCAATCTTCATGACCTTCTATAATGAGAAGTTTGGTGCTGAAAAGGTCTAAAATCAAACATCTGTGTGCTGAAAATTGTAGATCAGTATGATAGGGATACAAAGACCTTTAGAATTGGGGGCAAACAAATTAAACTAACTGTGGAGGGTGTTGCCCTTACTTTTGGTTTACCTATCAATGGGATGGATTTTATTATGAATAAGACCTGTACAATGAAGGACATGGGGTTATAAAATATTATTTTCCTAATATAAAGAAGATCACGAAAGTATACATTGAAGAAACTTTGGATGATCTTCTGGTCAAGAAAAGAAGGAGGACTGAATTAGATGTGACAAAGGATGAACAGCTTGAGCAGCAAGTTACTTTAAATGAAATTATAAGAGACATACAAAGACTTGCAGCTCAAGACTTTACAATAATAATCATCCTATATATGTCGGCCACTCTATTCTTTTCTGTCAGTAAATGCACGGTGCCATGGTATATTATGGAATAAATTGCCAATATGCAGCTGATGAAGACAATATGCTGGACTAAAGCTATTTGATAATTTCTGATTGAGTCAATGGACATCTTCAGGCACACCACATATGGCTGTAAGGATGCTCTAGTGTCGATTCGACAGTGGACTGTAAGCCCGTCTTGTCTTTTGTCACACAACTTCATCACACCCTCCTTGTTGCAACAAAATTTTCTGTAAATAACTTCATGAGGAGCCTTCCATGACTTATCTATTCCTTTTCTTCTCACGTCAAAACCCCTGTTCCTTGCATAAGAATTGTAGAAGTTGTATGCTTGATCATCTATGGAAAACTGTTTCCCTAAAAACATATTTGAGCTTCCAGACATTTCTCCATGTGAATTCAGGTCCTACAAAACAAATTGCTGAACTAAATAAAAACAAGTAACTGAATATCACATATCTGAACTGTAATAACAAAAACTGCGACCAAGGTCGCAGATGTAAAGAAATCTGTAACTTCTGAATAATACACTGCGACCTAGTCGCAGTTTTCCGTATGTCCAGATTTTTTAAAAATGTGAATAATAACTGTGCAACTCTCTCATTAGTATATACTGCGACCTTAAGTCGCAGTTCTTAAAATTTAGTATATAAGATAGATATAATTGACATGGACACGTGTTAGAACTTTAGAAAATAGGGCTGCGACTAAGGTCGCAATTATAAAGTTAGCTTTGACAACCGAAAAAATGTTTTAAATACAAACTGCGACCGTGGTCACAGTTAGTAAAATTTAGTGTATTAAATTAGCGGTGGCAGTTCATAAATTTTAGTGTATTAAATTAATTAGGTGCGACTGCGACCAAGGTGAAATTCTTTCTAAAAAGAAAAGACTTTAGAACAAGTGATTATATTGTTCTGTAAAACGAAATCTAGGTCGCAATTTCATATACGCTACACAAAAAAATCTTCTACATTTAAGAAATTACGGGAAAAAATTGAACACTTAATCACCTCTTGATCAACATGCAAAGATCTCAACTCTTCAATACTTTTAATATTCTGAGAGAAAGTTGAACCAGATGATATATGGTCTATATTTAGATCGAGAGATAGAGATCGCTTACGACTGTGACTAGAATTGACAGGGGAAGTGGACTGCTCCGAAGTCGATATTAAATATAAAAAAAGAGTAAAACCTGATCTGAAAATCGCTATTTTTAGAAAAAAACTTTATGGTAGGAAAAGCAAACCCTAAATCTGACAACGAGCGGTAAAAAATCTAGGGGAAATAATAATAATTAACAGCGGGAAAAGTACCTTTTACCGAGGGTCATTTAGTAATTTAACTTATTCCAATAAGCGGGCCGCAACTTGTTGGTGTGACAAATATTGTGCCACGTCACCGCAGGCTGAGAGGGACTCTCAGCTGTCGGCTGATATACATATTTCTGATATATATATATATATATATATATATATATATATATATATATATATATATATATATATATATATATAATCTAAAATGACATCCCGCTTTTGAAAATAATTGAAATTATTAAAAACCCCTATTGTTTGTTCTTTCTTGAAATGATGTATTAGTTTTATATTCTTTATTATTATTTTTTCTCCCATTTTATATGTATATCTCTCTGTGTCTCCTCATGCTGTCAGATCAAGATTTTTGACTTGTAAAGGATGTCGTTCTAAAAAAGAAGAGCGGGATCATATATTAATTTTTAGTTGCACACCTAAATCTCCAGCAGGTATCTTGACAGGTTCATTTTCCCTCGGGATGTCAGCTTCAATAATTTCATCGTGATTCTTTTCTTCTTCTTCTTCTTCCAAAGGAAAGCCTATCTGAAATTTTTCATCATCGAAAATATTGGCTATTCGATTTAAAATCTGAAAAATAAAATAAAATACACATAAATATATAACCAATCTATCAGAGATAGTACTGAAGTCGCAGGAAAAAACTTATTTTAAAAGCTGTCCTTTTCATCAGGACTGCGACTTTGGTCGCATTCATAATAATAAATTGTCAGATAAAATTGAATTCTGTGATCATAGTCGCAGTATGAAATTTCATCTTCAAACCATTTGTTTTTCAAGGCAGTGACCAAAGTCGCAGTCTAATTAAAATTTATTAATAAAAAGACTGCGACCTTGGTCGCAAAAATGAAAAATAAGTTATAAAATACTGCGACCAAAGGTCGCAGTGTTATCAAATAAAACTTTTCAAAAAGACTGCTATTACGTAAGACTGCGACCAATGTCGCAGTCTTCGGTCGCAGTCTTCTAAGCATCTTAATTACTTAACTTTTGAGACCTTGTTCACCACTTCAATTGACTATGTCTCTTGTTTCATAAGAATGCGACCATGGTCGCAGTATTCTATTTAGATTATTTAATAAAAATATATTATGACCAAGGTCGCATTGTTATCAAATAAAACATTCTCAAAGAGACTGCTCTTATATAAGACTGCGACTGAAGTCGCAATCTTCTAATCATCTTAATTAATTAACTTACGAGATTATTGTCACTGCTGCGACTCTTATTTCATAAGACTGCGACCACAGTCGCAGTATCCTATCTAGCTTAGCATGGTCGAAAAAATACCGTGACCCTAATTGAAAAAATAAAAAAAAAGGCTGCAACACTGCGACCAAAAGTCGCAATGTAAAATAAAAATAAATCTAAAAGTGAAAATGATATTAAAAAAATTTAAATCCAAAATTTTTCTTTTCAGAAACTACGATTTCGATTGCAATTTCAGAAAACAAAAAAATAAAATAAAATAAATTGTTTTAAGTCACAGTAATAGATTTTTATTGTCATTAAAATATCTTTCAAAAAAAAACTTGAACATTGGTTGCATTCTTTTAAAGTAATTTATTTTTCTAGAATTTAGTAATCAACATCTGTAATTTTTTTGTTTAAAAAACTCAAAAATTTTAGATCTATAATTTTTTAGTGGCGGAATACTTGTAGCCAGGTAAAAGTGAAACTGAGGGTATTTTAGTCATTGAGCAATGAAAAGTGGTTAAGGGTCTTCTTTTACTGCTCAAAATTTTGACTTCTCTACAGCTAATATGAAGCCACGTCGGGCATGTTTGTTTCGTTGCAAAACGTCGCAAGTCGTAAGTCGTAAAATGAGAATGAAAAAAGTGAACTGTACCAGAGAAAATATATTGTGTTTTACGATGTTTGGTTGATAAAGTGAAGTGTAAATGGAAAAGTATATTGTGTTTTACGGTGTTTGGTTGATAAAGTGAAATTGTAAATGATAAAGTATATATTGTGTTTTACGGTGTTTGGTTGGTAATGTAAAAGTGTAAGTGGAAAAGTTGACCACAAAATTAACTGTAGCAGTGATTTAAATATTATAAATACTATTAAATTAAATCTACTATTGCAAATTAAATTGTATTAATAAATTTGAGATAAAAATTAATAATCTTAATATTTTATTTATAACAATAATATTAATAAAATATTAGTATAAATAGTAAAATATTACTAAAATATTAACTAAATAAATAATATAAAATTTTAAGAAAATCTAAAGAACATTAATAAAATTTTAAGAATACTAATAAAATATAAATATTAAAAAATCTTACAAAAATAATAAAATATAGTTATAATATTATAATATTATAAATACTTGAAAATTATTATAATATAAATTTTATTATAATATTATTGTAATATTATAGAAATATAAAATTAACAAAGTAAAATATAATTATAATTTAATAATAAATTATCATTATATTATACTAAATTATTATTACAATATAACATAATAAAATATTAATATAATAATAAAATATATTATGATATTAATAAAGTAATTTTTTATATTAAAAAATAAATAATTAAATATATAGTAAAGTATAATATTGTTATATTAATAAAATATTAACTCTAAATAAAATAATAAAAAATGGAATAAGTATTAATAAAGTAATAAAGTATTAAATAAAATATTAAATAAAAATATTAAATTAAAATAGTAAAATATTAAAAATTAAAACAACAATAAAAAAAATTAAAGATTATAAATATAAAATAATTAAATAATTAAATAAGAAATTGAACACTATTTAAAATATTAAATATAATAATAATAAATTATATATTGATTATCAAGTAACTGTTTTGAACTGTAAGTGTACTACAAGTGAGAGTTACATGACCACAAAATTAACTGTAGCAACTGCAAGTGAGAAAATATGAGTGTAAAAGTAAGATTTACATGACCACAAATTTAACTGTAGCAACTGCAAGTGGGAAAAGAAGAGTTGCATTTTGCAACTTGTTTTTCAGCGAAACAAACAACGGAAAATGGAAAAGAAGTTTTACGACTTACGTTTTGCGGCGTTTTGCGGCGAAACAAACACGCCTGTCATACCGGCTGAGAAACTCTCTCAGCTGTCGGCTGAGGTACAGTAACCCATATATATATATATATGTGTGTGTGTGTGTGTAAAGTGTTCCTAATAGGTATCCTTAGACTACAATGTAAGGAGGAGTCTTAAAACTCCAACATCTCAAAAATAATTTTACGATCCGACCGCACATTATCAACTTCATGTCCTAAGATGTACACATATAAAAAATCAAGTGATTTCGGGTTCGTTTTACTCTATTTTCTTTTAGTTCAAATATTAACGGTTTTTTAAAAGTAGAACAAAATGGAGCGATTAGATCAATAAGTAAACGAAATTCAAATCATTTGATTTTTTATATGTGCACATCTTAAAACATGAAAATGAAAATGTGCGGTCGGATTGTAAAAAAAAAAAATCAAAATGTTGGGGTTTTAAGCCTCCTCCTTAGATTGTAATCTAAGGAGACCTACTAGGAACACTTTACCCTATATACACACACACACACACACACACACACACACACACACACACACACACACACGAAAGACATCTCTTTTAGATTCTATCGTGTTCAACTCAAATCCTTTATATCAATTAACGGGAAATCAATAGCAAGCTAGAACAAAGACAATAATATATCTGATAGGAAGATCAAGTCTCTATCAGATTTCTCAACTGAAGTAACCTCTTGACCAAATTCATAAAGTGGTTAGCAGACTCAATAACAACAAAATTAGATTTTCAAGATCAGAATCACAATAAGAATCAGTTAGAGATATCAACATCACAACAAGAATCTGTTATTCCCATGATCATCTCCATGATCTTCTATCTTCTCTTGTAACAAACTGATATTTCTGTAACATTATAAATAGAGTAGAGATTTACACCACAATGACGTACTATGATTTGAAACTATTGCCAGCCTAATTACAAACTTCTTTAATATCAACGTCATCATTATTTTCCATTTATTGAACATGAACAAAAAATAATACGATATATTTCTTATCATCATTATTATTCTCCATAACATTATATACAAAACGATGATAATAAAAGCAGCGAAAAATCTCAAATAAAATTCTCAATTAAATTCTAGGATTCATGAATAATAGGAAATCATGCATAATAGAGAATAAAATAATAATCTTAAATGGAAAACCATGAGTTGCCAAACCAAGTACTCTAATACCACATACAAGTAATTTTAAAGGACTTGATTTTATTAATCAATAATAACATTCAATCATAATTTATAGATCATAAAACTTCTTGGCGTTCACACTGAAAATTTAGAATAATTCATAATAAACAATTGGAGGGCCCGGCAATTGTTTAATGGGTCCTCTGCTCATCATGTAATTAATTACATTAACAAATAATAAATCATAAATATATAAAAGAAAGGGTTTGTGTTGGTCCACGTCTGGGGAGCATCTCTCATGACTCCTTGCCGTTAGACGTTATACCTGCCCCGCGACGTGCATGGACACACGTGTCAGATGCTCAGTTGGCCACGCACGTCACAGACGTGTACTTTCCCAGCACTCCAATGATATAATCAAATATGGCAAAAAATTAAATTTTTTTACGTACTTATTTATTAAACAAATTCATGGTCCTCTAGGGCACACGTGGCCTAGCTGAAGCACGTGCGAGTGGATCCCGCACGTGAAACCGCCCGTTTTGGCAATCGGGCCCGACCCAAGGGATTCCGGCAGCTGGTGGGTCCCACGATTAGGATCTCTCTTGATGAGTCCAACCGCCGCTGTGTCCGCCGACTCGCTTCAATTGGGTCAGACCGTGTCCCCATATAACCGGACCCGATCTATATCTTAAATTTTTATTCTCTCTCTTTTCTTCTTACATTTAAGATTGAAATTTTTATTACATTTACGTTCACAGTGAAAAAATATCTTGTGTCCTGGCCGATCATGGTCCATATACGGAGTTTGAGGTGCATGACTGATCTTGTTCTAAAATAAATCTATCCTAACCCTTCTCAATTACTCTAATTAGTTTTAACTAGTAGTTAGTTATTCTAACTAATTAACTGAACATTCCTAAAGAGTTAAAAAATTGAGTTGGCTAGTTTTCAAATTTATAAGTTTTCTCATTAGAGGTGGCTTCAATTCTTATAGTTTGGACTTAAAACCAAAAAAGTGTTAAATCTAACACAAAAGTGATTTGATGTCAATCCAATCACCACCACCAACCTATTAAAAAGAGATACCACCCTCCTTGTTCTTTCCTCCTTGGTTGGCTTTGGTTGACTGTTGGTGTGTCTTTTGAGTCCACATCCCATCGTTTCTGTTGTCTTGCATTGGCAATGAAGAAGATGTTGCAGTTGTTTGTTGCGTCTCAGATTCTTCCTACAAAGCTCTTGAGCTGCTCACTTGTCATTCTCCATGATGTGGATGCAGATCTATCACAAACACTGACATCATGTACGTATACTATCTAAGATGTCATCTATAGTTGTTAGTTGGGGGCTCAAATTCTTCAACTGTCCCATTCTACAACGATGTGTGCGTACGTACGTGTGTGTATATACATCACAAACATTGGCATGTACGTATAATATCGAGTTGTTATATGTGGATGGCCATCTGTTGGGACTCATGTTTTTTTATGTTAGTTTGCAACTTATCACATGGGTCTTCAGTATGTGCTGTTTTATTGTCAGCTAGCTCCTTCATGAAACCGAAGCTAAACTCTATACTTAGAAAGTAAATATACATGTTGAGGATAGTTTTACCATCAGGGCAAATTGCATGCATAATTTTTGAAGTATGTATTTATATTTCATTTTCAAACATGCAGAGATAATCCCCCACTTTTGCGTGGTTAAGTTGTGTTGCAGACTTGTTGAGCAATCCAAACGGATGATCCACACATTGTGATTTTTATTCTCGTTCTTCTTGATTGAAAGTTCTCTATCTACTATGGTATTACAAAATACCTATGAAATTGGTATTTTTTTTTTATGGAAAGCTAATTAGATGATGTGAGATCTATTGAAGAGAGTCCACATCACCAAAATACGATCTCGATCCGTTCATTGGAACATCAAAATTTCTCTTGTGATGGTGTAGCGAAAATGATATTGGTACTTCTCGTACTATCAAAAAATGATACAATTGTAGCGTGCTAGAGAAGAAGAGAAAGTTTTCTCTGAAATGTTTTTAGAATCAAAATTAAAATTACTATAAAAGATTATTCAAAATAGGTCTTATATAGGCTCCCATATAAAGAGTCCTAAAACTACTCAAATTTGAAATAAAAATCCTAAACTGAAACTTAAAAAAAAAAAAAAAAGAAAAAACTAAATACAATAAAATAAAGGATAGAAAAAGTTGCCAAATATGACACAAAATTTTCTGGAACTTCGTACACCTTCTAAATGAACTCGAACTACGAAAAAAATTCTGAACTTTAGCCAGCAACACTGACTAGAGACACCACAGAGATCTCTTACTTTCATTTTTGAACTACAGTCATTATAGAGATTCTGAGTTACAGCTTGACAATTTCGGCACCGGGAACTTGACCCGAATTTCAACTCCATTTCCTATAATGTTAAAACTGTTGGAGGAGAGAGTACAGTAGAGGAGGTGAATTTCATGCCAGGTGCTGTTGAAGATTGCCAAGGAGTCTACGACGAAAGGCAAAGGAACAGCGGGCAGGAAAAAGCAGCAGCAGCAGGAAAAGACAGAGGTCGGTCGACCGGTCCGGTCGACCGACGTGCACAACATGCACAGGAGTTGGAGCGGTCGACCGGCCCGGTCGACCGAAGGGCTCTGACTGACAAGACCCAACTCTCGGGTTTTTCGGTCGACCGTCCCGGTCGACCGGAAGCCCGTGACTGTCAAACCCCAAACTCTCGGGTTTTTTCGGTCGACCGGCCCGGTCGACCGGTATTGGAGAATTGGGAGGTCGGTCGACCGTCCCGGTCGACCGACATGCGGGTTCTGGGTTTTTTCTACTGATCCGTTGTATAAGGTATTTAAGCCTAAAGGATTTCTAGGGTTTTTCTGCTCTGCGAAAATTGTATTTTGCTGAAGTTCTCTTGTATTCAAAGAGACTTTGAGCAACTTGTATTCATCTTCCTAATAGTAAAACCTCTCCATTGATTGCCCCGAGGACGTAGGCACGTTGGCCGAACCTCGTTAAAACTTGGTGTTTGTGATTTGTGAGTTTTCTCTTGTGATTGCATTGTGCTGGAGATCTAGGGATTCTCTGTTGGTTTGTTGTTGTGATTGTTTGCGCGCACAACAAGTGGTATCAGAGCTTCAGGCTACGCTTGGGATTCTGAGGATTCGAAGGGCTCCAGATCTGATCAGGTGGAGATCGTGTGTCGATCTCAGGTCAGAGGTATTGGTGTTCGAGGAGATCGTGTGTCGATCTCAGGAGGACACAAGGAGGGCTTGTTGAATCAGTGATTGGAGTAGATCCGGTGAGAAACTCGATCTAGGGTTTCAAGAGGCAGGTAAAAAATCTCATTTTTATCTGAGTAAAGATCTATTTTCAATTGGATTATTCTTCCGCATAAATAGAGAATCAAAAGAAGACCTCAATGGCAGAAGAAACTACTTCCGTTAAAACAATGAATCACTCAAGGATCGAAGTTGTCAAGTTTAATGGAACTAATAATTTCGGGATGTGGAGGTGTGAGGTCATGGATGCATTGAATGCACAGAACCTCGAAGACACGCTCCTATTAGAGAGGAAGAAGACCACTACTACTGAGGAAGAGTGGGCGAAGATGAATAGGTCGGCATGTGGCTTGATACGTTCATGCTTGTCACAAGACATCAAATATCTTGTACAACATGAGACGTCAGCGAAGAAACTGTGGAATACTCTTGAGAAGAAGTACCTGACAAAGAGTGTGGAGTCTAGGTTGCAACTTAAGAGTAAGCTGTATCAGTTTAGGATGCAGAGGGGAAGCACAGTAAACGAGCACATCAACCGATATACGAAGCTTCTTACAGACTTGCTAAATGTGGATGTCACTGTAAGTGAGGAAGACAAGTCAGTTATTCTCCTGAACTCACTCCCACCGGAGGAGTATGAGACATTCACTATGACATTCATAAATGGAAGGCAAACCTTAGTTTATGATGAAGTGTCGTCAGCACTGATGAGTTATGAGACAAGGAAGAATGAGAGACATTCAGGTCGGTCTAGTTCATCAGCGGAGGCTTTGGAAGTAAGAGGCAGGAATTCATCGAGGAAAGGCAAGGAGGTGAGAGGAAGATCGAAGTCTAGGTCGGGCTTCAGGGATCTTAAGAAAAATCAGTGCATGTTCTGCAAAGAGATTGGGCACTGGAAGGTTGACTGTCCAAAGTACAAGGGGAAGAAGAAGGAATCAAAGTCTGAGGCAAATCTGGCAAGGGTGACAAAAGCTACAAGCGGTAAATCACAGGCAGATGGAGCAGATTCAGATTCTTCAGAGTTCTCTTTTTCAGTGACTACTCCTGTTGTAGGTTACTCGGTGGATAAAGAGTGGATCCTGGACACAGGTGCTACATATCATGTATGCCCTAATCGAGATTGGTTTACCAGTCTTGAGAAGTTGGAGGGGTGTTCGGTCGTCATGGGCGACGATCATCCGTGCATCATGGAGGGTGTAGGCACTATTCCGATCAGGATGTTTGACGGGATGGTGAGGGAGCTGAAAGAAGTGAGATATGTACCTCAGCTGAAGAGGAACTTGATCTCTGTGGGTGCTTTGGAATCATTGGGGCTCAGTGTGTCTATTAAAGAAGGTGTTCTTAAAATGACAAAGGGCTCAATGGTGGTGTTGAAGGCCGACCGCCGGAACAATTTGTATTACTTGAAGGGTAGTACAGTGACAGGGCAGGTGGCAGCTTCTACCAGTCAGAAGGAAGATCTAACCCGGCTATGGCACATGAGGCTGGGACATGCAGGGGAGAAATCGATGCAAGCTCTTGTGAGGAAAGGGCTGCTGAAGGGTGCAGAGACCTGCAAATTGGATCTGTGTGAACATTGCATCATCGGCAAGAAGACGAAGGTGAAGTTTGGTACAGCTTCACACTGCACCGAAGGCATTCTTGATTATGTTCACACAGATGTATGGGGACCTTCCAAGACTGCATCAATTGGAGGTAACCACTATTTTGTGTCGTTCATTGATGACTATTCTAGGCGATGTTGGGTGTACACTATGCGACACAAAAGTGAAGTCCTAGAATTGTTTGTGAAGTGGAAGGCTAATCAGGAGAGAAGCACGGGAAGGAAAGTCAAGGTCCTCCGTTCTGACAACGGAGGAGAGTACAAGTCAGATCCGTTCCTACAGCTATGTCTAGATGAGGGCATAGAGAGACACTTCACAGTAAGGGAAACTCCGCAACAGAATGGGGTGGCTGAAAGAATGAACCGGACTTTGCTAGAGAAGGTTCGGTGCATGTTGTCAAATGCAGGACTGCCAAAGAAGTTTTGGGCTGAAGCTTTGGGGCATTCATGCCATCTTGTGAACAGGTTGCCGTCATCTGCAATAGGGGGGAAGACTCCTCTGGAAGCTTGGTCAGGAAAAGATGCTGTGGACTATGATTTGCTACGGGTTTTCGGATGTCCAGCCTACTACCATGTCAAAGAAGACAAGTTGGATCCGAGAGCAAAGAAAGGGGTGTTCATTGGCTTCAAGCGAGGAACCAAGGGGTTCAAGATTTGGGACCAACAGGACAACAAGTTCATAATCAGCAGGGATGTCACATTTGATGAGGCCTCTATGATGAAGCCTACGGTCTCTCAGCAGGTGGAGACCAACAAGACCAAGGAGCTATTGCAGCAGGTGGAGAGTGATGCAAATCCACCATCTCTAGAGGACACAGTGTCAGTAAAGATCATCCCTGAGGTGACACAGGGAGGTGATCAAGTTGCAGAAGAAGATGCTGAAGTTGTTGAAGAGGATCAGGAGCAGGTCATGGGTACTGTTCCAGATACTACTGCAGTTGGAAGACCACGGAGGAATACTAGGAGACCAGGCTGGCTCACCACCGATATGGTTGTTGCATATGCACTTCCAGTTGTTGAAGAGGCTATTCCATCTACTTTCAGGGAAGCTGAAATTAGTTCAGAAGCTGAGTTATGGAAAGGGGCCATGGATGAAGAGATGAAATCTCTTTACAAGAACAACACATGGGAACTTACCAAGTTGCCAAAGGGGAAGAAGGCCATAGGGTGCAAGTGGGTATTTGCTAAGAAGCAGGGATCTCTTCAGGAAGATACAGTGCGCTACAAGGCAAGGCTGGTGGCTAAAGGCTACGCACAGAGAGAAGGAATCGACTACAACGAGGTGTTCTCCCCGGTAGTGAAACACTCGTCTATTCGGATTCTATTGGCTTTGGTGGCGCAGAATGAGTTGGACCTTGACCAACTTGATGTCAAGACCGCCTTTCTCCACGGCGATCTTGAGGAGGAGATTTATATGACTCAGCCCACAGGTTATAAAGCTGCAGGGAAAGAAGAGTTGGTATGTAAGCTGAAGAAATCGCTGTACGGTTTGAAGCAGTCTCCTAGACAGTGGTACAAGCGATTTGACAGCTTCATCAGGAAGAAGAAGTACACACGAAGCCACTTCGACCCATGTGTGTACTACAACAAGTTACCATCAGGGGAGTATATCTATCTACTTCTCTATGTAGATGATATGCTGATTGCTTCTAGGTCAAGATCTGCTATTGATTCTCTGAAGAAGACGTTATCGTCTGAGTTCGAGATGAAGGATCTGGGGGAAGCAAGAAAAGTATTGGGCATGGAGATCACAAGGGACAGGGATGCTGGCAGGATAAGCTTGACTCAGAAGGGCTATCTGGAGAAGGTACTGCAGAGGTTTAATATCGGGAAAGATACTAAGACTGTTAGTACACCAATGGCGCCGCATTTCAAGTTGTCAGCGAAGATGTCTCCAAGGAGTGTTCAAGAGCGTGAGCATATGTCTCATGTTCCATATGCCAATGCGGTGGGTAGCTTGATGTATGCAATGGTGTGTACGAGGCCAGATATTTCACAGGCAGTCTCCATGGTGAGTCGATACATGCATGATCCTGGACAGAGTCATTGGGAAGCTGTGAAATGGATTCTGAGGTACATCAAGGGAACTGTTGATGTAGGCCTGGTATTTGAGAAGGACAACACCGGAAAGCAGGAATGCATAGGTTATGTGGATTCAGACTATGCAGGTGATCTTGACAAACGCCGGTCGACGACGGGATATGTCTTCACATTCTCACAGGCACCGGTGAGTTGGCGCTCCACACTTCAGTCTACCGTCGCGTTGTCGACCACAGAGGCTGAATATATGGCTTTGACAGAGGCTATGAAGGAGGCAATCTGGCTTCAGGGATTGCTTGATGATCTGGGCGTGGAACAGGATATTTTGAAGATAAACTGTGACAGCATGAGTGCCATCTACTTGGCAAGGAACCAGGTCTATCATGCAAGGACGAAGCATATTGATGTCAGGTATCATTTTGTACGGGAGATTCTAGAAGAAGGTGACATTGACTTGTTGAAAGTTCACACTTCGGAGAATCCGGCCGATATGCTTACAAAGGTGGTGACGGGAGTGAAGTTTGCACACTGCAAAGACTTGCTCCATGTCCTTCAGGTGAAATGAGCTTGCTGAAGCTCATTTGGGTGAACTACGGACGGCTTGATCCCTTGGGCAAGGGGTACGTAGGCAACCGGGTTGGTGCAGCCGCTATCGAGTCGGAATTCGGCTCAGATTTGGAAATCTTCACCGAGGTGGAGAATTGTTGGAGGAGAGAGTACAGTAGAGGAGGTGAATTTCATGCCAGGTGCTGTTGAAGATTGCCAAGGAGTCTACGACGAAAGGCAAAGGAACAGCGGGCAGGAAAAAGCAGCAGCAGCAGGAAAAGACAAAGGTCGGTCGACCGGTCCGGTCGACCGACGTGCACAACATGCACAGGAGTTGGAGCGGTCGACCGGCCCGGTCGACCGAAGGGCTCTGACTGACAAGACCCAACTCTCGGGTTTTTTCGGTCGACCGTCCCGGTCGACCGGAAGCCCGTGACTGTCAAACCCCAAACTCTCGGGTTTTTTCGGTCGACCGGCCCGGTCGACCGGTATTGGAGAATTGGGAGGTCGGTCGACCGTCCCGGTCGACCGACATGCGGGTTCTGGGTTTTTTCTACTGATCCGTTGTATAAGGTATTTAAGCCTAAAGGATTTCTAGGGTTTTTCTGCTCTGCGAAAATTGTATTTTGCTGAAGTTCTCTTGTATTCAAAGAGACTTTGAGCAACTTGTATTCATCTTCCTAATAGTAAAACCTCTCCATTGATTGCCCCGAGGACGTAGGCACGTTGGCCGAACCTCGTTAAAACTTGGTGTTTGTGATTTGTGAGTTTTCTCTTGTGATTACATTGTGCTGGAGATCTAGGGATTCTCTGTTGGTTTGTTGTTGTGATTGTTTGCGCGCACAACAAAAACTTGTTTTGGTCTAACTGTTTCAGAAATTATTCTAAAATTTGCTCCACATTAGTGCCCCCAACTTGATCAGAACTCAAGCTCGCATTAGATTTTGGAATATCTGGACGAAACTCTGGAAATTTCCAACATTAAAGAGAGATTCAAATCTTCTGACAAACTGATGACATAAGCATTGTCATTAATCTTTCGAACAATCTTTCAAGGTCCAATCTAATTCATCTTCAGCTTGTAGTATGTGCCTGTAGAAAAATGCTCTTCTCATAGATGCACCATAATCAGATCACCTTAAGAAAACACCTTCAGATGGCAATGTGAGAAGCAGTCCAAGTTTTCTTACAAGGAATAAAATGTGTTGTCAATGCCTACAAATACATAATCCATCCCTCTCTAAGTCCGTGGAAGATCAAACACAAAGTCCACGGATATATCCTCCCCAAGGATCATGAAATACAGAAAAAGGTGTGTACATCCAGTTATTTTGTGCAACCTTTTAGCCATCTGACAGATCATACACTTCTCAACAAAGTTCTGGACATTTTACCAAAGATGTGGCTAGTAATATCGCTCTTCCACAAGAACAATAGCCTAGTCTGTACCTAGATCTCTTCCAAGGTCACCCCCGTGTAACTTCTGGATCAACGTCACCCTCACCGTTTCTTCTCAAAAAACAAAAAAAAAACAAAAAAAAATAATATATATATAGTCGTCTTGAATCGTCAAAGTTGTAAAATTTTTTGCCAAACAATCTGCCCAAGTATCTATAAAATCCTTATAATCTGCCTATAGATCTTTCAGGTCTCAAACCCCACAATCTCATAACGTATGATAACAAGAAGATCTGCTTTCCTACTTATTGTAAGCATGCTTATTCAGTTGTCCAGACTTATGTTTAATAATATAAGTGAACTAACCCAAATATGAAACCCAACGACAATGCATCCTTCTCATGACGCACTTACTGTTTTTGAGGTAATGCCTAATGACTGGGCATGCAAATAAAAATAAAAAAAATCTCCGAATATGGTACTTATAAAGATTGACAGCTTGTACCATAGAAATGGATTCTAACTCATAAGTAGATCACTTTTTCCTAACATCACTTGACTTCTCGCTATGAAAAGCTATACTTCTACCTTCTTGTGATACAAAGGTCCTATACTAACCATGGATGCATCACATTCCAACTGGAACAACTTATCAAAGTTTTGCAAAGCTAACATTGACGTATTAGACAACTTCTCTTTTACAACTGCAAAACTTTGATTAGCTTCTTCTTGTTAGGAAAATGAATTGGGAAGAAGAAAGAACATAAATCAAATACACAATCAAAAATATCAGAATTTTATGTGAAAAGCCCAAATTGAGAAAAATCACGGAGTCGCACCCAAATCCAATATATTATCAGATTACAGGAGAAGAAGGGAGAACTTCATAGCCGCTTTGTATTTACAATGGTATGCACAAGCTTATCTGCTCTCTTAACCTTAATGACGACACATCTTTTTTATAAAGAAAACTAGAGTTACAAGTTATGAAATCACTAAACTGTGACACGTATTCCCAAGTTTCACGGGTTAAGAAGCTCCCAGACTAGACCACATAAGATGATTTGCGTAATGACTCTGTGTAAGGAGACAAATCGCCAAGGCAATAATTAGGCTCTATAACTTAACAATCTCCCACTTGGAGACTGATAAGACACAACAACGACACTCCATCTCTCTCGTACTCCACCAACTCTCGACCCATAGTGAATTTGTTGCGACTCAACTTCGGATCCTCGACCTTAAAGACCCACAGAAGCTGAATATGTTTTTAGCTTCTCCACCGTGATCAACTTGGTCAACATATCTCCAGTGACAACACATCATCTTTCAAAAGTATGCGAATGAAGTGGTATCTCACATCAATATGCTTGGTTCTGTCATGATAGACTGTATTATTAGCAAGATCTATAGCATCTGGCTATCACTGTGCAATGAAGAGCTCATCTGCTCCTTGTCAAGCTCTTTCATAAAATTATTAAGCCATATTAACTCCTTCCAATCTTATGCCACTGCAACATATACAACCTCTATTGTACACAAGACAACTATCTTCTGCAGTCTGACACCCAGCTTACTGCTCCACTACCCAGCATGAAAACATAAATAGTTGTACTCCTTCGACTATCTGCATCACCCGTAAAATCAGAATCAACATATTCGTGCAGAAGTACATCTATGCCTTCATAGCACAAAGCCATATCTGAACTTCTTTTCAGATATCTCAAGATTCACTTAACTGCTCTCCAGTACTCCTGCCGGTGATTGCTCATGTATTTACTGACAACTCCCACTTCTTGAGCAATGTCGGGTCTCGTACAGACCATAGCATTCATCAAACTGCTCGTAGCTGATGCATATGGCACTTTCGACATTAGAGTCTTCTCATCTTTAGTCTTCAGTTCTTGTGCCTTCGAGAGCTTAAAGTGACCTCCCAGCGGGACGATTATTGGTTAGCATCTATCATGTTAAACCTCCTCAGCACCTTCTCAATGTACTTTCTTTGTGATAGCTTCAACAATTTTCTTGCTCTCATTGATCCTCATTCCATGTATCTTTTTCGTGGGACCCAAGTCTTTCATTAAGAATTTTCTTGCCAACTGACTTTGAGATTCACAATCTCCTTCATACTTGAACCAGCAACAAACATGTCATCTATATACAAAAATAATATGATGTAGGAATTCTCAAAATACTTGAAATAACAACAATGATTAGCTTGCATTCTCGTGTATCTATTACTAGTCATAAATCTGTCGAACTTCAAATACCACTGTCTAGGATCTTGTTTCAAGCCATATAGGCTTTTCTTGAGCTTACAAACTAAATGCTTCTTATCTGACATGATATATCCATATCCTCCTCTAAATCACTATGAAGAAATGCAGTTTTAACATCTAACTGCTCTAGATGTAAATTTTCTACTGTTACAATGCTCAAAACAGATCTAATAGTGATTAACTTTTCAACATGAATTAAAATCTCGGTAAAATTAATCTAGCATTGTACCTCTAGTGATGTCATTCTCCTCATTCAACTGATGAACTTATTTGTTATGCGGGGCTTTCTTATCTTCAGGCAGCTCAATCAAATCTCATGTTTGGTTCTTCACGAGAGATTCCATCTTATTATTAATAGCAAGATCCCACTTGTCCTTGGCTTCCACCTGCAAAACTTTCTCATAACATTTGAGTTCACCACTGTCAGTCAATAAAAAATAGTGCAAAGAAGGAGAGTATCTCTTTGGAGCTTTGGTCAGTCTGGTTGATCACCTCACCTCAGTTTGAGGAGTCGGAGGCTCTATTTGGGATTCTACGTTCTCTTCCTGAATGCTTCAAATCTTCTCTACAGGAACATCATCAAGTTCAACAAACTTTAAATTCTCAACATTGCTCTGTTGTGCCAGATTACTCCTCTCTGTCAGCAAGTCCTTGTACACCATCCTCTTATTGAATACCACATCCTTATGCCCAAGGATCTTTTCGTTTTCCAGATCCAAAAATTGATAACAATACTCACTTGTTCCATACCCAATGAAAATGCATCTCTTGGACTTCAGATCTAACTTGCTCCTACGATCTAGTTCAACATGCACATAAAAGATACAATGTACGCAGATGGTTCTGGTTTACCTCTTTCTCAATCCATGCTTCCTCTAATCCCATAATTTAGAGGCACTGAAGGTTCTCTGTTGACAGATACACCGTTGTGTTGACTGCATCTACCTAAAACTAGTTGAGCAATCCTACGTGTATTCGCATGCTCTTTGCATACTCCAGAATGGTCCTGTTCTTGCACTTGGCTATCCCATTCTGATGAGAATTTCTTGAAATTGTCTTCACTATTTTGATTCCCGATTAGAGCAGAACTCCTTGAATCTGCTATCACAGAATTCGCCCCCATTGTCTGACTTCAAGCACTTGAGCTTCAGACTTGCCTCATTTTCAACTTGGGCCAACCACTTCCTGAACACATCAAACACCTCTGATTTTTTCTTCAAGAAGTAAATCCAGTCCTTTCTTCTTGCATCATCAATAAATGTCACAAATATAATAAGCCACCAAGAGAAAGAACATAAGCCTTATCTTATACATCAGTATGAATCAGTTCCAACCTTTCTGCTTTCAGGGACTTCTTCACCTTTGAGAAACTGACTTTTCTCTACTTTTCGTAGATACAATTTCACATAAATTTAAATTGATAGATTTTAACCCTTGCAGCTTGCCTTTGGAGAGCATAGCCTTCATCCCCTTCTTGCTCATTTGCCCAAGTCAGTGGTGCCACGTACCGGCATCCACATCCGATGATTCAAAAGAAATTGAAGCCATAGAGCCAGACATCATGTAAATGGTACCTTACTTTTTGTCATGTCTCGTGATCATGGAACCCTTAGTGATCTTACACGAATCACCATCGAAGGTAGGTTTCATCCCGGCACACGCAAGATGACCAACAGAAATCAGATTTCTCTTCACTTTTGGTACATGCCTGATGTCCTTCAATTTCAATGTCGAGCAATTTGAGAGGTTGATTGTCACATCGCCCTTACCAATGATGTTGCATGGTTCATTATCTCCCATATATACTAATGAATGTTCTATTGTATCTATATTTTATATCCTTTTATACCTATTTTTTCACTTTAATGCTGCATTAGTGTTTGTTTTATTAACTTTTGCAGATTTAGAGTTAAAGAGCAATTTTGGAGAAAAGATTAAAAAAAATAAAGAAAAACAAAGGTTGGAGAGGAAGAAGTTTTAGTAGACTTAGATGGAGCCAAGAGCCTAAAAGAGTCAACACAAAAAGAAAAGAAGGACAGAGAAATTTCAGAGGACAAATTGAAAGTTATACGACGAATCCGCCGTACAGACAGGGAATCCGCCATTGACCAGTCAAAAGAGGTGAAGCGCTTGCGCCAATTGTTTTCTGAGTTAAATTCAGATTTGTATTGTATTCAACAGTGAAAATGTCATATTATACAGGAAATCCGCTATCTTTCTTAGTCGGTTGCTAACATAATTTTTTTCAGAATTCGTCTGGAGTTTTGTGTTAGTTTTGGAATTATTATTCAGTCGACTAGATTTCTGATGCCTATATAAAGACCTACATACTCTTATATTTAATATGTAATTATGAAGATCCAAATTAGGAGATTACTTCTTTAATAGGGATTTAATTTTTTGCAACTTGCTGAGTCTTGGAGGAGGAAATTACAGGAAGAAGAAGAAGCTTCAATTGAGTTTTTTTTCTTTCTTTTTCTCTAGTTAATTTTATTTAATATTTTTCTCTTTTAAAATCATGTTTTCTTACCTTTTACTTATGAACTAATTACTCTTAGCTAGGGTTTAGGCATAGGCTATCTATGAAAGATTGTTCATTAGTTATTTATGTTTAGTTGTTCTTATTTGAATTATTGCTAAATTTCTATTCTTGTTTTAGTGTCTAATAATTGATGGTCACAATTATTTAGATGGTTAGATTTGAGACCGACAAGAGATAATCTAATAAAACATTTAGGGATAGAAATTATTACTTACAAGCTGAGACCGACAGGAGAAGTATAGGTAGTGTAATCTTTCATAGAGGAATCATAGATTTTAATGCTGCTGTGGATTAGTAAATTCACTAGGTCAGAAGATTGTGAATTCTATTTTAGGTTAGATTTAATGATAGACGGAGATTATTAGATACCAAAGGGTTCTTTGATTAATCGCAATATTTAGATAAAGTTTCTAATATAATTAATTAAAATAAGTTTGAAATAGATATGCCAAAGACATAAAACCCTAGTATCCTTCTCATATAAGAAAACACTCTTTTAATTAATTTCACTTATTTTCTAAATTTTCAAATAAGATTAGAAATAATTAATAGTGGTAATTAAATAAAAACCTTGTGGGTTCGACACTCCATCTCATTATTTTGTTACTTGAAATGATTGGTATACTTGACAGTTTTCACATCAAGTTTTTGGTGCCGTTGCCAAGGATTGATTATTTAATATCATAGATAATTAAATTTGAGCTTAGTTTGAATTTTACTTTTCTTCATAAATTTGCAGTGTCAATTTTTTGTTTTAGATCAGGAAGCAGAGTACAAGAGGTCAAGGAAAGTCAGCGTATCCGCTGTCTGGACGGCGGATACGCCGTCCTAAAATTCTTCTGAAGTCAGAATTTCAGAATCTGATTCTTGAGGCCGTATGCTATGTTCTGGGATTTTTGACCTGATAGAATTTGATCCAGAGATTGAGAGAACCATTGACACTTGTTGAAGGAGAATAGACTGAGAAGTGGAGATGGCGAACAATGAAGAACGCAAGGCACTAAGAGATTACGATGTGCAATCCACATCAGCGGCTGCAACCTACATTATCAAGCTGACTAATCAAGCCAGCAACTTCGAGTTGAGGATTGGTATTATACAATTAGTGTAAAACACGTGCCAATTCGGAGGAGGACCTGATGAAGATCCGAATGAGTACATTAAATTTTTTTTGGAGATCTGCGACATGCAAAAGCACAATGGGGTCTCTTCTGATGCAATAAGGTTGATACTCTTTCCTTTTTCTATAAAGAAAAAGGTGAAGATTTGGTTCTATTCTCTACCTAAAGAGACAATTGCAACATGGGATGAAATGGTATCATCACTTTTGGCTAAGTATCTTCCACCGACCAAGGTCACAAAGCTGCAGAGCGATGTTATGATTTTATCCCAACTAGATGATAAATGCTTACATGACGCATGGGAGAGGTACAAAGTGTTGCTCAACAAAACAACAAACCATGGGCTATCCCATAGTTGGAGATTCAGTTCTTCTATAACAGACTCCACCCAAATACAAAGATGATAATAGACACTGTAGCGGGTGGAGCCTTGATGAGTAAGAATTTGGAGGAGGCTTGAGAGTTTCTAGATGAAATATCATCAAATCACTATCAATGGTAATCATCAAGAGGACCAGTAAAGAAGATCGCAGGAGTACATAAGCTAGATACACTATCACCCATCCAAGCATAATTGGCGGTAATAAGAAAACAGTTGGGAGCAACCACTGTAAGTTCCATCCAAACCAACTCAACTTGTGATTTTTGTGGAGGGGACATGGAAGCAATAATTATCAATTTTGTAGTTTTGCCTTCGAGTAAACTGAGCAAGCAAATTATATTAATAACTATCAAAGACAGAATAACCCCTTCTCCAACACATATAATCCAGAATGGAGAACCACCCAAATCTGCAACGGAAAAACAAACAAGAGACCTAACTTTTAGCCGCAACAGCAACAACATCAACAACAATAGGGAGATATGAATCAAGGATAGGAAGAAATGATAGCTTAATTGACAAACAATACAACAAAATTACAGAAGAGCACCACAACATTCATACATGCTCTGAAAGTACAAATGGGCCAGATGGCAGCTTCATTAGCCAACAGAATATAGGGATCGTTGTCAAGCAATACTGAGAAGAATCCGAAGGAGCAGACAAATGCAATCACATTGAGAAGCGACAGGCAAGTGGAATAACTACAGTCACATAATACTGATGCAGAGAGCTTAGACAGGGCTAAAGAAGATAATAGAGAAGAAACCAAGAAGTCTGAGGATAGTGCAGTCTAACAGACAGTGGATCCACTGTCTGGACGGCTGAACCACTGTCCAGAAGATGAAGCAACACCAGAACCAGACTTGTGAAGAAAGCACCAGTGAAGCCATGTATTCCGCCTGTTCCATTCCCTCACAGATAATCATTTTTCTCAATTTATCAATATGTTTAAGAAATTGTACATTAACATACCATTTGCAGATGGCTTAATACAGATGCCAAAGTATAGAAACTTCATGAAAGACATTTTGAGAAATAAAAAGAAACTGAAGGACTATGTGATGCTCAATGAGAAGTGTAGTTCAATTCTGTTGAACAAGCTGCCTCCTAAGTTAAAAGATCTAGAGAGTTTTTTTATACCTTACAAAATAACAAATTGTCAATTTGAAAAGCTTTGTATGATCTTGGAGCAAGAATTAACCTTATGTCTTTGTCTGTTTATAGGTAGCTTGTATTGGGAGAAGCAACACCAATGACGATGGTACTACAGTTGGCAGACAAATCAGTCAAATATCCAAGAAGGGTGATCTAGGACGTACTAGTGAAAGTCGACAAACTCTATCTACCAGCAGACTTCATCATCCTCGACTAGAGAAAGATAGGGAAATACCTATTATCTTGAGTAGACCTTTCTTTGCGATGGGTAATATATTGATTGACTTCTAACCAGGCAAACTTACTATTTGTGTGCAGGATGATGAAGATATTATCAACGTCTTCGAAGCAATGAAATACCTTATAAACAACGAGGATTGTTTTGCATTGATGTAATAGAAAAGCTAACGAGAGAGCTATTTCAAGATAGACATCCCATATTACCATTGGAGGCATGCATCACCCACTCCGACATAAGCCTAATAGAAGATCATGTATGAAGAGAATGTGTGGAATACTTGGAGGCCACAATATACTGGCATTGGATAACATGCAATGAACCTTCTCCAATAAGATTTTGTTCATTCTTTTGGCAATCTCATTTTGTTGCGGTGTTTCTCTCACTATGAAGTGCCTTCTATGCCCTCATCGTGGCATAGCTCTAAGAAAGGATCGCTGGTATACTCCCACCATTATCTGATCGGTGTACTTTGATCTTTCTTCTCGTATTATTCTCCATTTTTCTTTTTCACTTCACAAATAACTCTAGGACTTTCCCTTTGTGCTTCATGATATAAACACAACATCACCTAGAGTAATCATCTGTAAAAGATACAGAGTTGTGATTACATCCAATAGATGTTGTCTTGATAGATCCCAAAAATTTGTGTGAACATAGGCAAGAATCCCCTCAGTTCAATGAATCGCGGTGACAAAATTTCACCTTGATCTTTTTACCGATGACGCAATGTTCATAAAATTTCAACTTGCAGGTCTTCACTCCTTGCAATAAATCTTATTTTTTTAGAGCTTGCAAAGACTTTTCACCTGTATGTCCGAGCCTTATGTGCCATAGCCGAGCACATTCATCATTTGAATTGATAGAAGTCGTCATTGCCTTGTAAATATACTACCCTTCAAGTAGTATAGGTTATTGCATCGGACGCCCTTCAAAACAACCATCGAGCCTTTAGTCATCTTGAGAACACCATCTCTAACAGATACCTCAAAACACAATGTTTCCAAGGCACCAACAGAGATAATATTTCTTTTCAATTGAGAACCTCACTTTCTTCAGTCCCGCACCATTCCATCAAACATCTTGATAAGTATCATACCTATCCCTTCCATGTTACACGGACGATCATCACCATGGCAATGGAACAACCATCTAGCTTCCTATTAGGACATACATGATAGGCAGCTCCTGTATTTAATATCCACTCAGAATAACCTGAGTAACCGATAGTAGGAGTAGTGACTGAGAATGAGAATACTGATGAATCATAGTCTGATCCTATAACGCCCCACCCCACTAGGTACGAAGACGCTACTACAACGTACTTACGCAGGGCGAACATACCCTCACATATGTACGCTAAGCATATTAGTACATGAAGGAATCAGAGTATAGAAGTACAGTGGTAATATACATTCCAACCACATTGTACAAGTACATGGTTATCACATATCGTGATCCAATATTACATGAATATTATATCAGTAGAGCGCACAAAAGGATAATTTACAAAGTGATTTACAAAGTATGAACAGGTAGATACTCACAAACTGGAAGAACTCTTGAGAGCTGGACGAAGAAGTTTGGAAGAAAATAAGCAATGGTGAGTTCGCCACGCTTCCGCTGTGCACTCTGGTCAACAACAAGAATTCTCAATATTCCAAGCTCCGAGATCTAGACATGCAGGTCCAAGGTTGCAAGAAAAGCAACCCAACAAGTACGTAAATAAAGCCAAGTGTCATGTACAGGCAACACACGTATACATGAATATTAGTGGATCATGTGTTCAAGTCAGGCAGGCAGGTAATGAACAGTAAAACTAAATGGAATTAGAACTAATGCAAAACTGTAATGTAACATCAAATCAATATGTTGTATGTAACTGTAGGCAAAATCAATTGTATAAACCCAATTGCTTGATTCATGAAGATTAGTACATCGGGGGAATAATCCAAATAAGGAAACGTCCATATATGTACTATATACCCTATTTCACCAACAACTGAGTATCTACAACTAGAATTGCTGATATCAATTACGTCAGTGGTGTCAACTGTAATAATTGTGGAGTTGGTCATGATAGTACCGGCGTCAAGTCAGTAGAATGTTTATTATTATTATTTTTAGAACTCGTCCCACTCGGATGTCTAGGTATGTGCCCTAGTGTCCCAGTTCACATATATCCACATAGGAGTAGTGCGAGGTTGGTTATTGAAAACTGATAGAAAATCAACCGTATCAGGTTCATAATGGGCCTCGTGCTTACCAGGGACAACGACCTCGATGTGTTCAGATCTGGCCTCCGAACCAGGCCGCTAAGCCATAAGGGTCTTATTTGTTTGACCTGAAATTAGTAGTGAAATTAGTACATAGTTCCAGTATACCCCACCCGGTCTCTTGTGGCCTCAGGTAGATCTGAAACAGTAGATGCGCAACATTGAGTCATTATGAAGCTATACTAATTGAAGTCCATCAGTTTTTCTCACCCTGGTGAAAGTTGTATCAGGATTATTTCTAGCTGGGCTTCACGATACTGATTTACAGGAAAAATAGTAACAAAAGAGAAGTGGGATTCTAGAGGTGGCCCATGTCGAAACTTTGTTCCATGTGGCACTTAGCTCCATGCACCCTATGTATCAGTAACAGTAGTATCGGTATATCCTTGTCCAGTAATCAAGAGTTCAGTAATATCCCTGTATATACAATATCTATGAATTTTGTATTTTAATCTATTCAGGATTCACAGTACCGAATCGGGAGTGAATGAGGAGAATTTAACTTGAGTTAAGAATCATGGAATCGTATCAGGTATTAATACCAAGTCTGATATATAGTCAAATGTAAATGATACTGTCCAGTAAAGTCAATAATGTATCAATATTTAATGTCAGTATCAGTATTCAGGTGCCAGGATCGTATCTCGTGTCAATTATAATGCAGTATCAGGTTTATCACATGTCAGACATGTTGCAGGCATCTAAAGCATCTCGGGAATAAATATCACATCAGGTATTTCAAACTCATCACAATCATAAATATAATATAAAGCAGCGTTACGACTAAGCGCACAAACAAGCGGTACAAGTAGTCCTGAAGGCACAACAGTGAACAGTGTTTAATCATTGAAGCGCTTGACGGAGCTATAGGAATGACTCATCTTAAACTGCGAGTCTGAAGTCTGGCAGAATTCTGCCTATGAAAGTCTAGTGATAAAGCATTGAGCGTTAAATACACCTACAGGTGAAGTCGAGAGACCGCGAATGGTCTAAGTACACCCCCTTTTGGGAAATAGGCACAAGAGAGACCATAAGGTCTAATAGGGCCAGAAGGCCAAGTAGGTACCTGCAGAAAATAACGTTAGTGCACACAAGCACACATATAATAGATAAATAACAAACTACAGTGTTGAGCGCTAAATAAGAGACCATAACCGGTCTAAGCGCACCCCCAGTAGCTACCACGCAATCCATAGGGATTAAGGCATACTCTACGGTACCACCCACAGGATGCTTGGTACAATCTACAGTACCCGGTAGCTAGCCCGAAAAGTGGGCTATGCCTGCAACCTGCACCACCGTTAGCCCCCAAAAATATACAAAAATACAGATAAGTTCTAAAATTACAACAACGTCCCGAGCACTGATACATGATATTTTACCACTACAAATACAATTTCCACAAGTACAACACTTATACAAAAACTACTAAAAATATAATTTCACCCGTCGAAGCAGGAAAACCCAAATAAGGCGAGAGTACTCACTACAGGGGAAAAAGTACTCGCCTATACTCAATATTGTTGGCCCAAAGGCCTTCCACTCTAGTTTTGATGATGATTAACTCATGTAGTTATGTTTACTAATAATCTTGTGTTGTTTAAGTTTCAGATCATTAACCAAGATATTAGTTGGTGATTAGCTTCAACAAGGTGTTTAGAAGCTTTTCATGATGATTCCAGGGCCAAAGCGTCAAGATCACACATTGCCTAGCCCATGGATGGAGTTTTGGAGCAAGTCTACTTGAAGATGAAGATCGTCAAGAAGACTTAGGTATCCATAGTTTAGATAGTGTGTTTTAGATCCATTTGTAAAGTTTAGTATAGTTGATATGCTCAAGTGCACAGCACACAAAAAGTTTTATGTTTTGGATTTGGTTTTCATGAATAGTAGATCAAAACAAGTTTACATGTTTTATATGTATAGTAGATGTATTCTAGTTATACATACATGCTTTAACTTGCTAGACAAACTTATTTTGACTATCCTATTCATGTATTGAAAAATCAAGTTTGATAAAAATACAAGTTTTGTTTTTGATAAAATTTGCAAGACTCAAAATGAATTGATATGATTAATATATGTCTTGAAATTTTTATCACAAGTTTGTGTTTCCATATAAAATGATAAAACTATTTTTGGTGATTTTTAGAAGTGTTAAAAGATTTTTAGAAAAATATTTTACAGTATTTTCTGACCCAGGTTTCTGTTCCAGGCTTCAATCAGTCGACTAGTCATCCTGACCTAGTCGACTTGGGTGAAGTCGGTCGACCGGGCCGGTCGACCGACGTGCACAAATCTGTGCACGTTTGGAGGCACTGGGACGGTCGACCGCTCGGGTCGACCGGGGCACTTACAGTGCTCTCTGTTTGTTTCGGTCGACCGGGCCGGTCGACCGCAGTTGCCCAACGGTCATATTTTCGACCGTTGGCGGTCGACCGGGCCGGTCGACCGTTACCTGTCAGAGCTGCCAGCTCAGCTCTAACGGCTAGTTTTGTATTGGGGCTATATATACCCCATCTCTTCATAGTTTTTGTAGAAGTTTTTAAGGGCAAAAATTTCAGACCTTCTTAAGTGTTTTTAAAGAGTTTTCAAAAGTGTTTTGGGCTTTAAACTTCCAATTTGATTTGTGTTTTGGGTTTTTAGAAAATCAAAGAAAATAGGAATTTGGGATATTTGTATTGGTTTTCATTCTCTATCTTTTACAAGAGTTTTCCCAAGTATTTTCTTTGTTGCTTGTTTCCAAAAACACCTAGTTTTTCACACTTGAGCTATCTTCTATCCTAATCTATTAGGATTATTTGTTTTGTGGAAAAGAGAGAAAAAGAGAAGTGTTTGAGTTAAGCCTCTAAGTTGTAAACCCTCCTTGCTTTTGTTGTATCCCTCTTTGGTAGAGGTTGATCGGAGTGGTATTGTGGTTGGATCCCTCTTCGGTAGAGGTGATTGTGTTTGTATTGGCTACGGGCCTTATCCCTCTTTGGTAGAGGTGGATTGTGGTTGTATAGCCTCGGTGGCTTTGTAAGGATTGAGAGAGGAGTTCGGTACTCCTATAGTAGATTGGAAATTCTACACGGTGGTGTAGGCGGGATGTAGAGCTAGGGGCTCGAACCTCGAAACATATTCGTGTGTTTGCGTTTGATCCAATATCTCTCAACTCTCTCTCTCATTATTTGTGCAAAGCACATACATAACATCATATCATATTTGCTTGTGTTGAGCATAATTCATATCATACATATCTATTTGCTTGTGTTGCCTTGCATATATTCTTATTGCTATTCATCCTTATTTGCTTGGCTTGCTTGTGTGAGTGCCTAACTTATACTTAACCAACAGAGCTTCACATAGCACCTCAACCCATTCAAGGGGAATCAAGAGGAGTTAGTCCAGAGCCCTTCACGGGGAATTCGGCTACACTTGTTGTGTTAAGTTTGTGCAAAATTTGCATTAGCTTCCGCATTTAGCGCACTTAGTTTTGCATTTAGTTTTAGATTAGCACAAACACCTATTCACCCCCCCTCTAGGTGTCCCTTTCAATGGTATCAGAGCCAAGTGCTCTGATTTTGGGTCTAACAACCTAGAGTTAAAGATCCTCATTTTAGGCTAATCTTGTTTGCATTTGCTTGTTTGCACACTCATATAGTTTACCATGGCCTTCATAACCCCACCTATGTTTGACCCTTCCAACATTCATGTTTGGAAAATTAGGATGACCGTTTATTTACAAACCCTAGGTCATAAAGTTTACCTTGCCATTACCAAGGAATCCTTCCTTAGTGATAGTAATCATATAGGGGCCAATGCACAAGCCCTAGAGGCCATTAGAAGCACTTTATCTAAAGAATATCTTATGAGTGTTTCTAACCTGATTCCGCTTTTGCAGTGTGGAACAAGTTAACAACAACAACCACCACCTCCGAGCTTCTATTGCCAAATCAACCGGAGGAATCTAGTGGAGAATCCGATTCACAATGCTTCATGGTCCAAGGGAATGACTCCCTTGAGGTACATTCGGAACCCCACTTAGATGATAGTGATGATTGCTCTACTTCTTCATGTGATGATTATGATGCTCATGATGCTCATGCCTTAAATGAAGAACTATCTATTGTTTGTGAAAAATTAATAGAAAAATATGAGATTTGAAAAAGAAAAGTCTAGAAATGAAAATGAAAATAAGAGTTTACATTCTAGACTTGATGTTGTTTTGCAAGAGAAAGAGGAGATTGCTAATGAGAGGGATCATTAAAATCTCAACTTGATCTTGCACTTAAAGAAAATAACTTTTTGAAAAATAAAAATGATTGCCATGCTATTTTGAAGAAAAATGAAAACTTGTCCTCAAAAATTGATTTTATTTTAAAAGAGAATGTTGATTTGAAAAATAAAATTATCTCCATTTCAAATGATTTAAATGTGTGTTTAAAGAAAAATGTTGCTTTGCAAAATAAGATTGATGAACATGTTTGCCATGCTAGTGTAGTTTCTTCATCTAGTCTACCTAATGCATGTACCTCTTCTTCTAGGATCAATGATGATATTTGTATGTTAAAGAAGAGAGTAGATTGTTTGGGCTCCACTATGAGCCAATGTGCTAAGAACCATACACGCTTGGAAATCTGGTTCGTAAGAAACAAGTTCCAACTTTTATGCATGCACACCCTCCACGGCATACACATGCTCCACACGGACACACCCATCACAAGTATGCTCATGTGTACACTTGTACACATTGTGAACGTAAGGGCCACCTTGCTAAATTTTGTTATGATAAATTACATACTCCTAATTTAGCAAAGAAATTTGTTTGGGTTAGGGAAGGTACTAACCCCCATGGACCCAATAAGATATGGGTACCAAAGACCACCCCTCCTATTGTTTTGATGTAGGTGTGGGCTCTCACATGACGTGAGAGTGATGACACCTTGGAGTGGATGCGTTCCGTGCTTAAAGGAGATTAAATGGATGCATCACTTTCAAGGAAAGTTTGGTGGAGTTGACCACCATGGTTTGGAGATAAGGAGAGTTGCTTCTTCGGTTTTGGTAACAATCCTTTACTCTCATTTATTATTTACATGCTTTCATAATTAAAATTTTTAGCATGTTTTGATATTTTATAGCATGTTTCATTGTCTATGGATTAGTATGTAAATGCCATGATTATTAGATCCTTGACATACATATATAGTATTTGAGACACACATGCTTGTATGAACCCATTCTTAGTGTTCTCACTTTTGTTTAAGCTATAATGTACATCATGAATCTAATACATGTGAATTTATAAAGTAATCATGTTTTAGTTTATCATGATGATTTTTATATTGTGTTTTGATACTTCATGTGTTGATTACATGTGTAGATGTTAGTTTTCATTAAGACTAGGTATATATTCGTGCATATAGTGGGCCACAAATAAATCTATATATGTTTGAGCTTGATTGCTTATTTGAACCCATTACATGTGCTAGTATAGTCTAGTTTTGATGATTCATACATTTCAAACTTGTATTTCATTTTTGGATTTGTTTTATGAGTTTTCACTTCATGTATATGTTTATTTTGCCAAACTTTAAGATATACATGTATACCCCTTGAGTCATTTGCCTTTCATGCAAATCTATATATGGATTCAATTGTGTTTAGGGATATGTATGTATACTTATTATGTTGACAATTCATACATATACCTTGAAATGAAATTCGTTTTGGTGAAGATTTAGTTTGTTTTGTATTTAATTGTTTAACTTCATGTATATGTCTATCTTGTCCAAACTATTAGATATACATGTTTATCCTTTTTGAGCCACGTGCCTTCATGCATATACACTTTGTGGACTCGTTGTGTTTTGGATATGTATGTATACTTTAGTTTGTATTAGACATACATATGCCATGAAGGCTAAATAAGTTTTTGATGATTTTCGTGTTTCAATGTTTAAGGAATAATTGAGCTTAATGAAAAATTTTCATGATTATGATATTCACACTTTATATGTACACTCACATTTATTGCTTACTCATGTGTTTGTTGTCATGAGTCATATTTATGCTTAATTGATTATGAGTGTTGACTATCTTGTGAATTTCGTATTTTCATGATATATATTGTTTTTATTCCTTACTTGAAGGATTTCGTACTAGTTTAAAAGTTTTTTCCATTTAACTAGTTACGGTATTCTTCATTTTGGTAGAGTTTTTCAAACAAAGCTTATTTTCAAATCTATTTTTGAAAACCCCTACCCTTTAAAGGGCGGTTGAAAGGGAGATCATGTTCATGTATGCTTTACTATGAAAATCATTTTAAACTTGATCTTGATTGGGAGGTATTGTAATATGATGTATACACTTGAACTTATTGCTATGTCAATTGGTATCATTGAACTCTTTCAATAGGTATCATTTTGATCTTTGTGTATACTCATATGTTTATTGTGTATGTATATTTTCAATTGGTATCATCTATTGGTGATTGGTACTCATTCTATTTCATACACATATACTTGTTTTATTTATGCTTAAGATATAAATTTTTCACAAAATCTTGTTTATGCTAGTGCTTGAGCTTCAATGTTGTTTCAATTGATTACTTTTAAATTGGTATCAAGTCCATGCATCTTTTTAGTTGGTATTTCATAAAGGGAGAGAAAATTTAATTTTGTCTTTCATTTGGTGATTCTTCAATTGGTATTTGTTACCCACTCCCTTACTTTATGATTGAAAATTTCATATTGGTATCATATGTTTAATATGAAAATTATTTACAATTGGTATCAAAATTTTATTTAGACATTCAAAATTTATTATGTTTAATTTCAATTGATATCAAGATGTATCATGTGTTTTTGCTTAAAATTGGTATCTAAAAATTTTGTTTTTAAGAAAAATACAAAAGTTTTGATTTGTATTGACTATATGCATATAGATTCATGATGAGTGTATCTTGTATTGAAGAGCTTAACATCTCTTCGTTATGTGGTACACGTGTGTAGGGGGAGCTTCACATCTCCTCTTATGCATTACATAGTGTGTGTTATGTGAATTAGGGCTTAACATCCCTCTTTCATGTAATGCATATGTGTAGGGAAGCTAACTTAGCGTCTTCCTCTTCATGAATGTATATAGCATATAACATCTATTGATCTTTATTTATTTTCAATTGATATCAAGATGCTTCATTGACATATTTATCTATTGATATCATGTTGTTTATAGTCACCCCTTATTGACCTTGTTTTTGTTTTAGACAAAAGGGGAGAACATTGTTTTATTGTTTTGATTGACTTAAAAGGGGAGAAAGATTTTTACCCCTCATTTTATTGTTTGGATTGTTTTAACCCCTTCTTGATCTTTTTGTTTGACAAAAAGGGGGAGAAAAATTTGTTTGATTTGATTTTACTTTGAACCCTTTGTTGATGATTGACAAAAAGGGAGAGAAGTATTTGAGTTTATATGCATGTTTTCATTGCTTGAGGGGGAGAAGTATTTGTCTTCCTTGTTATTTATGCATATATGTTTTTGTATTGCAAATAGGAGAAAAAGATTTTGATTTATGCTTGTTGCTTGTTTTATCTCCATACTTGCATACATATTCATGTGTTTCATTTCCATATCTTATTATTTATGTCTATGCATGAGTTAAGGGGGAGCTTCTTTGAAGCTTAACTTTAATCCATGCATATATAACTCCATGAGTTTTGTCATCATCAAAAAGGGGGAGATTGTTGGCCCAAAGGCCTTCCACTCTAGTTTTGATGATGATTAACTCATGTAGTTATGTTTACTAATAATCTTGTGTCGTTTAAGTTTCAGATCATTAACCAAGATATTAGTTGGTGATTAGCTTCAACAAGGTGTTTAGAAGCTTTTCATGATGATTCCAGGGCCAAAGCGTCAAGATCACACATTGCCTAGCCCATGGATGGAGTTTTGGAGCAAGTCTACTTGAAGATGAAGATCGTCAAGAAGACTTAGGTATCCATAGTTTAGATAGTGTGTTTTAGATCCATTTGTAAATTTTAGTATAGTTGATATGCTCAAGTGCACAACACACAAAAAGTTTTATGTTTTGGATTTTGGTTTTCATGAATAGTAGATCAAAACAAGTTTACATGTTTTATATGTATAGTAGATGTATTCTAGTTATACATACATGCTTTAACTTGCTAGACAAACTTATTTTGACTATCCTATTCATGTATTGAAAAATCAAGTTTGATAAAAATACAAGTTTTGTTTTGATAAAATTTGCAAGACTCAAAAATGAATTGATATGATTAATATATGTCTTGAAATTTTTATCACAAGTTTGTGTTTCCATATAAAATGATAAAACTATTTTTGGTGATTTTTAGAAGTGTTAAAAGATTTTTAGAAAAATATTTTACAGTGTTTTTCTGACCCAGGTTTCTGTTCCAGGCTTCAATCAGTCGACTAGTCATCCTGACCTAGTCGACTTGGGTGAAGTCGGTCGACCGAGCGGTCGACCGACGTGCACAAATCTGTGCACGTTTGGAGGCACTGGGACGGTCGACCGCTCGGGTCGACCGGGGCACTTACAGTGCTCTTGTTTGTTTCGGTCGACCGGGCCGGTCGACCGCAGTTGCCCAACGGTCATATTTTCGACCGTTGGCGGTCGACCGGGCCGGTCGACCGTTGCCTGTCAGAGCTGCCAGCTCAGCTCTAACGGCTAGTTTTGTATTGGGGCTATATATACCCCATCTCTTCATAGTTTTTGTAAAAGTTTTTAAGGGCAAAAATTCCAGACCTTCTTAAGTGTTTTTAAAGAGTTTTCAAAAGTGTTTTGGGCTTTAAACTTCCAATTTGATTTGTGTTTTGGGTTTTTAGAAAATCAAAGAAAATAGGAATTTGGGATATTTGTATTGGTTTTCATTCTCTATCTTTTACAAGAGTTTTCCCAAGTATTTCTTTGTTGCTTGTTTCCAAAAACACCTAGTTTTCCACACTTGAGCTATCTTCTATCCTAATCTATTAGGATTATTTGTTTTGTGGAAAAGAGAGAAAAAGAGAAGTGTTTGAGGTTAAGCCTCTAAGTTGTAAACCCTCCTTGCTTTTGTTGTATCCCTCTTTGGTAGAGGTTGATCGGAGTGGTATTGTGGTTGGATCCCTCTTCGGTAGAGGTGATTGTGTTTGTATTGGCTACGGGCCTTATCCCTCTTCGGTAGAGGTGGATTGTGGTTGTATAGCCTCGGTGGCTTTGTAAGGATTGAGAGAGGAGTTCGGTACTCCTATAGTGGATTGAAAATCCTACACGGTGGTGTAGGCGGGGATGTAGAGCTAGGGGCTCGAACCTCGAAACATATTCGTGTGTTTGCGTTTGATCCAATATCTCTCAACTCTCTCTCTCATTTATTTGTGCAAAGCATCATACATAACATCATATCATATTTGCTTGTGTTGAGCATAATTCATATCATACATATCTATTTACTTGTGTTGCCTTACATATATTCTTATTGCTATTCATCCTTATTGCTTGGCATGCTTGTGTGAGTGCCTAACTTATACTTAACCAACAAGAGCTTCACATAGCACCTCAACCCATTCAAGGGGAATCAAGAGGAGTTAGTCCAGAGCCTTCACGGGGAATTCGGCTACACTTGTTGTGTTAAGTTTGTGCAAAATTTGCATTAGCTTCCGCATTTAGCGCACTTAGTTTTGCATTTAGTTTTAGATTAGCACAAACACCTATTCACCCCCCTCTAGGTGTCCCTTTCAAATATTAACCCAACTAATGTGAGGAGAGAGAAACTTATAGAGAGAAAGTGGCAAGAGAGAAAGTGAAGATTTTGTAGATAGAGAAAGAGGGAGACGTGGTCGGGAGGTTAAGGGCTAGGGTGGTGCTGGTTGTGCCCTAGAGAGAGAAAGTGCGAAAATGTGTGTTTTTAGAGAGAAAGGAAAGGGAAGAGAGAGTGAACGTGTGTGTGGGTAAGTGTGTTCAGGCCCTGGAACTGTTGGTCATGAGTTATGGGAGTGATGGAGAGAGAGAAAGTGAGAGATAGAGAGAGAATCTAGAGAGAGTCTATTAGAGGAGAGAGAGTGGGGTTTTGAAAGTATCAAAAGTGGAGAAGGGTAGGGAGAGGGCGGTAATGGGCAGTGGTGCTGGCAGCCAGTAGAGGGAGAAGGAGGTAGAGAGAGAAAGTAGAGAGAGTAGAAAGAGGAGAGAGAAAGTAGTTTTCGGCTTCTTAGAGAGAGAAAGAGATGGAGAGACAGGGGGCAGTGCAGCTGGCCTAGGGAGAAGGTGAGGGAGTTATGGTGGTGATTATGGTGGTTGTGAGGTGGTTGTAGGATTTTTGTAGAGAAAGGAATTTTTAGATAGAGAAACTAGGTTTTGGAGAGAGAAAGGTAGAGAGAGGGTAATAGGCCAGCTCCTTTTGGAGATGAGGGAAAGAGGATAAGATGAGGGGAAGAGGCTTCTAAGAGAAGCTAAGAGCTTGGCTTCATGAAGAAGAAAGAAAAAAAAAGAAAGTTCTAGAAAATTGGAGAAAAGAAAAGAAAAAATTAAAATGTAAATATTAGATTGTTAGGGTGTTAAGTGCAAATTTCACTTATGAAAATAATATAAAAATGAAAATGAAAAAAATGGAAAAGAAATGAAATTATAAAGAAAAGTTAAGGAAAAGAAAGGAAAAAGGAAAGATTTTATTAATGGAAAAATAAAACGAAAATATTTTGAAATTTATGAGAAAAATTTAGGTCCATTGCAAAGTCTTATGTAAAATTTCAGGTCAAACAGAAGTCAAAACACACATAAAATGATGTGAATACTGACAAAACGTCAAAAAACGTAAAAGAATATGTATTCTGGAAACAGGCTGTTACATT
>JAVJIF010020513.1:0-65620 GCA_038442645.1 Agave tequilana
AGTGAATACATAGAAGCCGAGAGGGAGGCCGGGAAGGAGGCCAGGAAGGAGGCTAGGAGAACAGAGGAGCTCCAGGGTCAGAGTCCAGAGCAGAAGCTGCTGAGGAGCAGTCCCACTAGAAAGATCAGCAAGTTGTGCCTAAGTGCCCCGGGCTTCTGCTTCCAAAGGTGAGCCTAGCCAGAAGAAGACAAGAAAAGGGTTCGAGGCTACAGCTTTAGCACGTGTCCGGAATAATCCTTTTTGGTACAAAGGAGCAGGAAGAAGAAGAAAAAGAGGAGTCAGTCCAGCTCTACATCCCGGGTTTGCACAATATGGGCCCCGCACTCCTGGTGGAAGTAAAATCTGCAAGCCAGTCTGTGGTGCTGTTTAGACGGGAAGGTGTTGTATTGTGGAGTATAATTTGCACACAAAATATATTCAATAAAAGAGAGAAGGTTTAGATTCAACCTCAAGTGCTTTGATCACTCCACAAATGTATTCCAAATGATTAATGTACCTTTTCCTATCTCCGTTATAGCATGGGCTATACCGAGTCGATTCTCAGAGAGAGCTTGCGATGGAAGCGTTACGGTTGGTAGTGAAGATAGAAACGAAGATTCTTCTTTGTCTTAAAAGAATAAAAATGAATTGGAAAAAGAAGTAAAAGAATTGGTGGATTTGTTCATGATGGAAAATGAAACAAATCAAAACAAGATTTGGCTTTTAGATTAACACTAAAAGAAAGAAACTTTTGAAAAGACTCTTAGAATGAGAAGATCATGACTAGCTAACCTTACTACCTTGCTAAAACTTACTAACTCCGTGATGGTGAATGCATGCCTCATGTGATTCATCGGCAAAGATTTGTCTTGCGTGTTGGTCTAATTACTTTCCCACTTGGATGACGGGTGATCATCTTGGACTTGTCTTGTAGCCTCATAGATGTCATTGGCCTACAATTAGACTTTCAATAATGGAATCAAAAGAGCTACACTCAAGGGATGCTAAGAAGAAGATACAACATTCATTAAATGAAGTAAAGAAGTTGTACAACAAATAGCATATTGGTGATCCATCTCCATGTTCCATCACGGCACTTGTTCTAAAGACAAGGCTCTAAATGAGCACACATGAATCATATGGAGAATTACAACAAGATATAGCCAAGCATGAAAGTAACCCATTGGAGAAGAGAAGGCCATACAACTTGCAAGATTAAAGATAGCAATCACCCATGAGTTAGAGTTAGCAAGGTTAGTGGTTAGCTAGACATGAGAAGGATTAGCTACTAGCCATTACAATAAAAGAAAAGCAAAGCATGATAAATTGTAAGTAAGTAAAGCTAGAATTAAAGAAAGCAAGTAATACTAGAAAAAGCTCAAGTAAAGAGAAGAGAATGGATGAATCCTTACTTCACAAGTTGTCACTCCTTGGTGTACACAAGCTTTCTCTCTCTACAACTCTCTTTTGCAGAATTTCTAGGGAGGAAGAAGATCTAGAGCACTACAAAAATCTACGAAAATACAAGCATCTAATCTCTAATCTCTAATCTCTCTTCCACACTCTCTTCGCAAGCCTGGTCCTGTATTTATAGCCTCAGAGAGAAGTATCCAGAACCCAGTTTGTTGGAGAGAAATCCGGGGCTCCAACAGACTTGTAACTGCCGCAAATTGGCGGCAAACTCCCAGAAATTGCGGCACAATCTGGGTTGTTAGGCAGCAGCTTTCTGTTGCTAGTTTGTTAGAAGTTTGTTAGCCACGTGGACCTTCTAGAAGTGTGAGCTGGCGCATAGAATTCTCCAGATCCTGGGCTCAAACTTGGGCTCTCTTTAGGGCTTTGAATTAATCTCTTTTAATTATTGCTAATTAAAGAGATTTTGGGCTTTTTCTTATTTCAGATGTGGACCTGCAAAAATAGAGAGAATATGAGTAAAAATCATATTTTTATTTATAATATGTATGGGAATAATGTGGTAAAATATGCAGAATTGAATACCAATCACACCCCCACACTTATTCTTTTGCTCGTCCCGAGCAAAACAAAGAAAAGAAAAACTATACTACCAATTTATTACACCACTTTCGCAGGTGACGCGATTGCACTGAGCGTGTGCAATAAGCAGTTAAACCTCTAGGTTACCCTAGAGGAGGAGTGTTGTCTCCTGAGGGTTTTCAGCGGATTGCACCCACAAAATCCATAAAGAAAAATAAAGGGTTAGTGAAAATTTTGATCCATGTTTTAAAGTTTCTCACTTAGTTATAGGTTTCAGGTTACTCTAACTTGTCATTCCTCTTATAAGTGTCTATTTGGAGTTTTGTTTTCAATTTAGGTTAAGTTTTTAGGGAAAAGATGAAAAACCGATTTTGCATCAATCCTAGGATATGTACATCTATAAATATGAAGGATCTTTCTTAGACTAAGTTCATTTATTTACTAATATATATAACATTTTTTTCTTTCTTTTTTTCTTTTTTTTATAAATTTATTTATTTATATTTCCTTAGCATCCTTAGGCTTTTAGTTTACCCTTGTAGCGAGTCTCTTACCGATGACTCCCAAACCAGACGGTCTTAGGGCACCAGATGAGAAAACATCCCTAGGGTTCGATGACTCGAGTAAAAAAGGCCACGAAGGGAATTAAGGACTTAACCACCTTTAGGCATGACTGGCCATGCTTCTTGAGGCACAGCTAACCAGCTTAATTAGTGGCTAAGTATTTATTATTATTATTTATTTACACATTTATTATTATTATTATTATATATATATGTAAATAAAGTCACAAAGTCTTTGATTAATCCTACAATATGTTTATGTATATATCCTAAAGAAAGAATTAAAATCTAGTAATTTTTCTAATCCTTTATTACTTAACCTAAAAATCTAACAAAACTCCTCTTTTCGACTTATAATTAGAAATCTTAGTTTAGAGCTTCCTTAATCCCTAAAGTTAAGTTTGATTCTTTAAACATGGATCAAGAATTTCCCTTTTTTTTTATTTCTAAAAGAAGTGTAAAGAAAGAAAATCTAATTCTAAAAGAAGTGTAAAAGAAAGAAAATCTAAAAACTCTATGTTAGTAAACCCTCCCCCACACTTATTTCATGCATTGTCCTCAATGCATCATGATATATGTATGCATGAAATAGGTAAGAGGTAAGAAACTTTTATTTACAAGAAAGTGCAAAAAATTATTTACAAAGAGTATATACAAGTGTAACCATTACCTAGGCTTTTGGTCGTTTTCCTCTGGCTCGTTTCCCATCGTTCCAGTGCGTCTGCTTTCGTGAGCTCAGTTGGGAAACGGTTTGAATTATTTTAGCCCTAGGTTTTTCCAGATTCAATTGTTTATTATATCATCACCTTCATTCCACCACATTGTTCACTAAAAAATTCCTTATCACCACTCTCACTCTAAATCTCATCACTTCCAATGTAAGAAATTTCAGCTCCTCTCCATACAATTCTTCAAAAACTAAGGTCAACATCCGGAAGTGTGCAATCAGTTAGCTGACCCCGAGTTGACTCATCTAGACACATGATCCATCAGCAAACAGGTGTTCAAAGGATATATCAATCGGAGGTTCGAATACAGTCAGAGTTGGCTCATTGAAAGTGAAAATATCCAAATCAACTTTCCCCTTTTGAAAGGGTACTCGGATAAGAGAATCACAAGATTGTGACTCATCTTTTGGATCTTCACCTTCTTCCTCACAATTGTTACTAATGAAGCTAACACAAATGTTTGGTCTTTTGTTTTACGAGGTTGTGTGTGAAGACATTGTGTTCATGAGTCATGTTACCAAAGGTTAACCTCATTGATCCATTCCGGCAATTAATGATGGCATTTGCAGTAGCCAGGAATGGTCGTCCCAAAATGACAGGAATTTGAGCCATTTGATTGGAATTTGACACAGGTTTTGTTTCAAGGACTACAAAGTCAACAGGATAAATGAATCCCCAACTTTGACAAGGACATCGTGAATTTCCCCCTGGGGTCTAGTGACAGAGCGATCAACCAATTGGATAGTCATTTGGGTAGGACGGAGATCACCTAACCCTAATTTTGGTACACAGAGAAAGGCAGGAGATTGATGCTGGCCCCCAAATCAAGAAGTGCCCTATTAATGGTAGTCTGTCCTATGATGCATGAAATGGTGGGGCTCCCTGGGTCTTTGTATTTAATAGGAATTGGACCATTGAGTAGCTCGTTGATGGATGATGCTAGGAAGACTTTTTTAGGGACTTGTGTTTTCCTCTTCTTGGTGCACATTTCCTTTAAGAATTTAGCATATGATGGCACTTGTTGTATGGCATCAAGAAGAGGGACATTGATTTGGACCTTATTGAACATTTCTTTTATCTTCTCCATGTGAGCATGTGTCTTGGGATTCTTAAGCCTATTTGGAAATGGTACAACAGGCTTATAGGGTTGCTCATCTACCTTTTCTTTACCCTTGGCTTTTGAAGTGGTTGCTCTGTACTAGAAGATGGTTTGTCAGAAGTTGGTTGCATTGGGACAGGAGGTGTTGGCTTTGGTGCTGGATGAGATGATTGACTAGAAACCTTATTATCAACTTGTTTACCAGATCTCAGGGTATGAATAGTATGACATTGACTGGGTGATCCTGAATCTTCCACTTCATTCAAGGGAAGTGATGTTTGGGATTTGGCACTCGCTGGCTTGGAAGCATACCTTTTTGTCTCTCATTAGCCAATTGCCCTAATTGGACCTGAATTCTATCCATATCCTGTTGATGATGGTTCATCATTGAAACTTGGGTCTTAGTTAAGGATTCTATCATTTTCATCAACTCCGATATTTTATTATCTGAATTGTTCTAGGGTGGATGTTGATGATGTGGAGATTGGGATTGGTAGTGTTGGGGGTTTGGATAAGGTTTTGAATGTGGTGGACTTTGAGATGGATGAACATACAGTGAATTATGATTGAAATTGGATGTGTGAGACTGAGCATTATATGGATATGGAAGTGGTGGTTTATGATGCTCAGGACCAGACTGACTCCACGAAAAATTTGGATGGTTCTGCCATCCTGAATTGTAAGTGTTGGAGTATGAGGGTCTGGTAAATGCTGTATTCAAGTTCTCCTGATATGATTGGGGCTGATACAAAGGACACTCCTCAAAGACATGGTTAAGGTCATGACAGTAGGTGCAACCCGTTTTGATGACAGGTAATGGGTTGACCTGATTGACAACAGAATTTCCCCTAGACTCAAGCAGTTCTATCCTCTTCATCAATTGTGTGATCTTGGCTTCTGCGGCTATAGAGGATTCTATGGAGTGCATACCAGTTCTGGAAGTGGTGGGGGTGGGTTCATCAGGGCATGACTCCCACTGAATGGTTTTCTCAGCTAAGGTTTCAAAGAGATCCCACCCTGATGTTCATCTTTCTTCAAAATTTCCCTTGACATGGATTCAAGGAGGGTTTTCGTTTGGTAATCTAGACCGTCATAGATAATCTGGCATAAACGCCATTTCTCTATGCCGTGATGAGGACACAGGGCTAGAAGGTCTTTGAAACGCTCAAGATACTTCCAGAAAGGTTCATTTGGTTCCTGCTTGAATTGCATGATATTCTTTCGCATGAGGGCTGTTTTGTAGATAGGATAGAATTTCTTAAGAAAGACTTTTACAAAATCCTCCCATGAAGATATGGAACTGATGGGAAGATTGTAAAGCCATTTCTTAGCTAAATCCTTAAGTGCAAACGGTATGAACCGTAACCTAACAGCATCCTCAGTCAGTTGGGAAATTCTCATCATTTGGCATACCTCTTCAAACTCACGAATAAAGAGGTACGCGTCCTCAGACTCAAGACCATGGAATCGGGGAAGTGTATTAATGAATTGCGGTTTCAGCTCGAAGTGATTTCCATTAGATTCGGGGAGAAGAATGCAAGATGGAAGGGAGGTGCGAATCGGATAAAATTGATCTTGAAGTGAGACGTTGTTTTCCATAATGTCTAGTGGTTGTGTAAGTGCAAGTATAGAAAGTCTAACAAGTCTTGCAGATTCTGAATCACGGAACCACTCTTGCATATACAATCACAAACAACGTGCACCGATCACACCAGCGAAAAAGAGAAAATAACAAACAATTAAAAAGAAAAATCAATCCAAGCTTCTAGGATTCCTGGACCTAGACGACTCCTAACTGATTAGATCGTCCACAGGAGGTTTATGTAGACTCTGACTATAAGCAAATCAGCCAGGGAAGGTCAAGGTTGGCGGGAGGTTTTCCGTCAGAGACGTTCCTTCATTAAGTAACCAGCAACTTTCGGGCTTTCGGCCCTCAATCCCTTTCCTAGACACTGATTTTACAAAAGTCAATTTCCAACACTTTCCTCCTTTGGATAATCTCCTAAGTGAGTTCGAGATGTCCCTAGGGCAACGTCTAGCAAATTTTTATTTAGAAGCTTAGGATTGTGAGTGCTTGGGAAATGATTTGTGGGCTAAGGAAAGGGTGATAAAATCCCCACCTTATCTTATTTATGGGTTATGCCCTTAGAATTGATTTGTGCAAGTGTACGATATAAACAAACAAGGTTCACTCAAAGCGTATTTAAATCAAACAATGAGTGAGTCCTAGTCAATATGCAATGCGTACGTACCTTGCCTCCAGCACTCTTCAACAGTAAAGTAAAGGAATTGAAAAGACACGTGCCTAGAATGCAAATGTCTAAACAATTTTTAACGTTTCAACCAATGTTTTACTGTTTATTATAATTAGCAGGAGTATGGTGAAGCATACAAGAAACGAATTATTGCAGAAGCTGTATTTTGCAAAGCTGAAGACCCTGCAGAAAACTTGTCAGTAGTGAACTCAGGATTGCCGCAAATCTGCGGCTGGGGCCGAGATTCTGCGGCAAAACTAAGGGATCCTGGTCTCTGCTTTCAAGAGCAGAGGCCCAGGTCTACTTATATGTTACTGCAATGCTATTTTTTCTGTTTCTTCACCTGTAACCTACAACAGAGAAGAAATGCGTTTAGTTCTTCACTTTAAACCAAAACCGTTGCTCTCCCAGCAACGGCGCCAAAAATTGTTTAGACGGGAAAGGTGTTGTATTGTGGAGTATAATTTGCACACAAAATATATTCAATAAAAAGAGATAAGGTTTAGATTCAACCTCAAGTGCTTTGATCACTCCACAAATGTATTCCAAATGATTAATGTACCCTTTCCTATCTCCGTTATAGCATGGGCTATACCGAGTCGATTCTCAGGGAGAGCTTGCGATGGAAGCGTTACGGTTGGTAGTGAAGATAGAAAACGAAGATTCTTCTTTGTCTTAAAAGAATAAAAATGAATTGGAAAAAGAAGTAAAAGAATTGGTGGATTTGTTCATGATGGAAATGAAAAGAAATCAAAACAAGATTGGCTTTTGGATTAACACTAAGAAAGAAAACTTTTGAAAAGACTCTTAGAATGAGAAGATCATAACTAGCTAACCTTACTACCTTGCTAAAACTTACTAAACTCCGTGATGGTGAATGCATGCCTCATGTTGATTCATCGGCAAAGATTTATCTTGCGTGTTGGTCTAATTACTTTCCACTTGGATGACGGGTGATCATTCTTGGACTTGTCTTGTAGCCTCATAGATGTCATTGGCCTACAATTAGACTTTCATAATGGAATCAAAAGAGCTACACTCAAGGGATGCTAAGGAAGAAGATACAACATTCATTAATGGAAGTAAAGAAGTTGTACAACAAATAGCATATTGGTGATCCATCTCCATGTTCCATCACGGCACTTGTTCCAAAGACAAGGCTCTAAATGAGGCACACATGATCATATGGAGAATTACAACAAGATATAGCCAAGCATGAAAGTAACCCATCGGAGAAGAGAAGGCCATACAACTTGCAAGATTAAAGATAACAATCACCCATGAGTTAGTAGTTAGCAAGGTTAGGGTTAGCTAGACATGAGAAGAATTAGCTACTAGCCATTACAATAAAAGAAAAGCAAAGCATGAATAAAAGTGCAAGTAAAGTAAAACTAGAATTAAAGAAAGCAAGTAATACTAGAAAAAGCTCAAGTAGAGAGAAGAGAATGGATGAATCCTTGCTTCACAAGTTGTCACTCCTTGGTGTACACAAGCTTTCTCTCTCTTACAACTCTCTTTTGCAGAATTTTCTAGGGAGGAAGAAGATCTAGAGCACTACAAAATCCTACGAAAATACAAGCATCTAATCTCTAATCTCTAATCTCTCTTCCACACTCTCTTCGCAAGCCCTGGTCATGTATTTATAGCCTCAGAGAGAAGTATCCAGAACCCAGTTTGTTGGAGAGAAATCCGGGCTCCAACAGACTTGTAACTGCCGCAAATTGGCGGCAAACTCCCAGAAATTGCGGCACAATCTGGGTTGTTAGGCAACGGCTTTCTGTTGCGAGTTTGTTAGAAGTTTGTTAGCCACGTGGACCTTCTAGAAGTGTGAGCTGGCGCATAGAATTCTCCAGATCCTGGGCTCAAACTTGGGCTCTCTTTAGGGCTTTGAATTAATCTCTTTTAATTATTGCTAATTAAAGAGATTTGGGCTTTTTCTTATTTCAGATGTGGACCTACAAAAATAGAGAGAATATGAGTAAAAATCATATTTTTATTTGTAATATGTATGGGAATAATGTGGTAAAATATGCAGAATTGAATACCAATCAGTGGCCGAAGGGACTATAGTTGCAGAACTGCCGGCCGCAGAAGTGATGGTGAGGGTTGAAGTTGAAATCCCAACTCAGTCGGGAGTTTCAACTGAGCTGGAAGTTTCCTCCGCTCATGAAGAAATGTTGGAGGTGCAACAGCCGGGCTCTCCTAGCGTCTTGATGCCGACTTCTCAGATTGTGAAGCCCAGTCCTACCATTGAACTTCTCAGTGGTAAAGCCCCAGCCATCGAGGCCTCCTTCGTTCAAGTACCGTCTTCATCGTCTGAGAAACAAGTTGAGTTTTCGGGAGACGAGTACGACTTCGGTGATCAGCCTGCTCCTCCTGACACCAGTAAGTATACGCATATCTCAGAGGAATAGATGCAGGTGAATGCCTCTACAATGGTTTTGCCATCGGGAGAAATCATTATCGTCGAGGATATTTCTTGTATCCCACTTGATCGTTACTTTATTGGTTTAGACAATCATTGTTTTAACGCTTTGTTTGAATTCCATTAATTAGTCTCTAATACTGCAAAATTTTTACCACATCTGCACATTTATCATAAATAAATTCTGCTAATTATGGTTGCTTGTGTGATTCTAGGTCTATGGTGTGCAATGAAGAAGAAGACCCTAAATCACAAATTAATGGTGATTAAAGGCCTACCAACTAGCCATTGACCTTAGGGAGGAGATTTTGTCAGCCCAGGGCATCAAATCAACAAACTAGAAGATCCAGAAGACAGGGGACGGATGTGACCAGACACAGCAGGAGGTGCTGCACGCGCCGCCTTGGTACTACCGCAGAACGTGGCTCTAGACGTGTTTCTGCGGCTATACGGGCGCGATCGCGCCCGTGCTTTGGGCCAGGGGTTGCCCCCCTGGCCCCCTTTCCCCTGGTGCCTATAAATACTCCCCTTGGGTTTTCATAGAGGAGATATCTAGAGCTTTAGGAAGTTGTTCTTATCTTATTTTTAGGATTGTAGTTGTTTTATGTTTGCTTCTTCTTCTAATTATTTTAGCCATTAGAGGGAAAGAGAGAGAGTGTACAAAAGTTGTATTTGAAGGTGACAAGCTTATACAAGTAATTACTTCTCTTTCTTCTTTCCATTTACTTGGTGTTTTATTTGTTGCTACCTCTTTGTTTTAGTGTGTTACTCTCTCTTTACTTCTTCTCTTTTGTTGTTTCTTTTACTACCATGTCTAACTAACTCTCTTATTGCATGACTAACTAACTACTAACCCACTAATCTCTAACAACTTGATTGATTAACCCACATGAGTCAATAGTGTCAAATAAGCCTCGTGCAAATGAGAGCTATGATATCTTAAGATAAGGGTTCTAACTCTAACTTACTTCAAGTATTCCTTTTCTTATATTTCATGCTTAACGGGTTTTTGATGATTTATAAATTGTAATCTTTAGTTGTTTTTGTAAGTTAGAGATATTCCTTTTAACTTTGCCGATACCATTAGTGTACTTGTTTCTTCCCTTATTCTCGCCTTCTATTGGACCTTGATAAGGGAATATTCAAATTTTTGCCGTGTAAAGCTAAGTTAAAGGAAGAACTTTCACTTGATTTTCACGTGAATAGTTCCTATGCATAAGGGTTATGCTTGCATATGATCTATCTTGAGGCTACATCTTCAAGAAGTTAGAGATTAGTGGCAGCACTTAGTAGAAAGTTAGCCATGTGTTTTTATCATCTAGAAATATCACTTTTACAAACCACCATACCATTCTGAACAATTCTTGAAACCAACTTGTTTTCATTTTCAAATTTTATTTTGAAACAAAGAACTTTCTCTTTTCTTGAACAAAGAAGCCGCATCAAGCTTCATCGATGTCTCTTCTTGTGGATACGACCCGTATAGCCACTTTACTAGTACGAAAGAAACGCAAAAACAATAACATCGATCCACATTCCTTTAGTTATTCTTGTGCTTGCTTTTTGCCGATCAAATTTTAGCGTCGTTGCCGGGGAGTGAACAGCTTTATTATTCAATACTAAAAAATTTTCTTTGTTCTTGTATGTACTATCACGGGAAGCGAAATTGGTGGCCAAAGACGTTGCATGAGGATTCATTTGCCCTCGGAAAATTCGTGTAAAAGCGAGTTTCTCCGATTGAAGTACTAACAAACTCTTCTGTAGGGTTGCCGAAAATCGCTCAAATTGCTTTCTCAATTTTTTAGTTCCCTTGAATGCTTCACCTTATACATGTGTAATAAACTCAACAGAAATCCATTTGTTGCTTAATTAAAATTTGGATTAGACTCTTGCATTTAGAACACGTGTCTATTTCAATTCATTTCATTTTCTGTTGAAGAGTGTTGGAGAAAGGTACGTGTGCACTCATATAGAATAGGACCAACATTTTGGAGTGATTTATCGCTTTGAGTGTTACCTTATTGTGAATATACTGTACACTTGCACAATTGACATTAAGGGCAAAATCCCAATTAAATAAGATAAAGTGGGAATTTCATCACCCTTCCTTAGCCCAAAAACCATCTCCAAGTGCACTCTCACTATCCCAAGCCTTAACTAAAAATTGATAGACGTCGGCCCTAGGGACATCTCGGACTCACTAAGAGATTAACTGAGGATGAAAATTATAAGAACTATACTCCTGCAAAATCAGTGTCTAAGGAAAGTGGATTGAGAGGTTAAGCCTCGAAAACTCCGTGGTTTGGCGTAATTAAGGCCCGTGGCTCACGCCCAGATACCTTCCACCGAGTTTTGCCCTTCTTGGCCGATTAGCTTGAAGTCGAGTTCCTGCAACAACCTCCCACGGAGAATAGACTAGTTAGGAGTCGTCTAGGTCCAAGTATCTTAGACTAAGGCTTAATGGTTGTTTTTCTTTCTTTTGTTTGTTTTTTGTTCTTTTCGATTGTTTGTTGTCTATACGTTATTTGTGGTGTGCTGCATGCAATAGTAGATTAGAGATCCTGTAACTTCTAGATTAACCAGAAACACTTCTCTACCCTTGCATTCAGAACCAGTGATGGCATCACTTGAGGACAGGTTTTACCCGATCAGAATCTCATTACCATCATATATAAAATTGCCTGAGGCGAGTGGAAATAACTTTGAATTAAAGCCTCAATTTATTAACATTCTTCCAAAGTTTCATGGTTTAGAATTGGAGGACGCATACTTCTTTGTTAGAATTTGAAGAAGTGTGCCTCATGATGCGTATTCCCCAGCTAGGAGACGATGCCGTTAGGTTACGTTTCATTCCCTTTCCCCTAAAGGACCTAACTAAGAAATGGTTGTACAGTTGGCGGTAGATTCAGTTACAATGTGGGATGATTTTGTCAATACCTTCTTGAAGACATTCTACCCAATTCTTAAGATTGCCCTCATTAAAAAGAATATCATGCAGTTTAGACAAGAACCGAGCGAACCATTCTGGAGAAACTTTGAGCGATTCAAAGATCTCCTAGCTCAGTGCCCTCATCACGGTATAGAGAAATGGAGTCAGTGCCAGATTCTCTATGATGATTTAGATTATCAAATGAAAACCCTGCTAGAAATCATGTGTCAGGGAGGGTTCTTGCAAAAGGATGAAAATCAGGGTTGAGATTTGTTTGAGGATTTAGCTGAGAAAATCCTACAATGGGAGCCAGCCTTTAAAAAATCAAGGTATTAAAGTCCATAACTTCAAAAGGAGGGCTCCTATCCTTAGAGTCATCTATAGTTGCAGAAGCTAAGATTGCAACCCTGATGAGGAGAATAGAGGCTCTAGAAATAAAAGAGCCAGCCAATGTGTAAGATCCCTAGTTAGAAATACTGTATTTTTATTTTCTTAAAGTATTTATTTTAATTTACAAATTATTTTTTAATCAACTTAATTTGTTATTTCTTTCTTGTGATTATTATCATTATTAAAATATGGAAATTATTTTTAAGATAGTAAATGGTATTTTAGCTTTATATATTATTACCAATATTCATTATTAATATTTTTAGTTACTTATTACTATTATTCTATCATTGTTATTACTATTATTGATTAATATTATTGGTAGTGGATATTTTAATTATCATTTCGTTATTAATTATTATTATTATTATTAGTATTATTATTATTAATAACATTATTGTTATTATTATGATGTATCAGTATTAATGTTTGTTAACTATTATTATTAGTATATGGTTATTAGCATTTTAATTATTATTAGTATTTATTACTATGGTTATTATTAATTAATATTATTATTGTTGTTATTACTATTCTTATTGTTATTATTTTGTTTTATTATTATTATGTTTGTCATTAGTAGTAGTATCATTTTCTATTCCCTTTAATCCATGTTCCTACCTATTATCTTTTTAGCCCATACCCATTTCCATTTTCTTGATTATCTAAACCCAATATGCATTGGTGATCCTATACCCATTAACCTATTGATCGCAAACCCAATGAGACCCAAACCCCAACACCCAATAACCCATCCTATATAATCCTCCCCTAATCTAACCCTAATCCCAAAACTAATCCTATCATCAGCCACCCAACCTCTCCACAGCTGCCGCACATCCCAGATCTGCACCAACACCACCCTCTTCATCACCCGAGCACCATGGCAGGACCCCGGCAGCGCAACCACGACAATGGGAGCCACCCCACCTTCTTCTCTCTTCCAGCCACTCCAACCCACGGCCGCCACCACCACCTCCCCTCTCCATTGGCGCGCCCAGTACTCGGATCTCCCCTTGTCGCACTTCAGGGCAGCGCAGCCTGCAGCAGGCCGCCCAGCCTCCTCCAGCAGGCTGAGCCCGCGCACACCAGCACAACAGCAACGCCCACAACAATAGCAACTCCAGCAGCGCGCTGCAGCACCACGACCATACAGCCGGAGATTCCACCTCTCTCCATTGCCGAGCTCCATCGCCGCGTGGCCGTGTGCATCTCCTCCAGCAGCCCCGGCCAACTCCAGCAGCAGCAGTCCAGGCCGAGTCCCCCCTGGTCGGATTCCCCCTCCGACGTGAGAGCGAACGCGCCCGTGCCCCCATGATGTGAGTGTCTCTCTCTCTCTCTCTCCTTAATTAATTAAGTGTTCGTAGATATGTTTATGTGTGTGGTGTAAATTAATGTGTAGTGCGCATGTATTACTTGATTATATATGTGTAAGTTATTATGTGTGCACAGATGTAATGTAGAAACCCATATGCTTCGGTGCTGTGTGCGTGAGTGTAGCATGTGTACAATTAAAGAGAATGTGGAGATATGTGTAGGTGTATTTCAATATCAGGTATGCAAGTATATTAGTCGACTTGACCTTTTATTAGTCGACTAATACCCCTATTAGTCGTCTTACCATAGTCCTTTAGTCGACTTGGTTTCCATTTAGAATAGTTGTGACTCTCTGTTTGTGGACTGTAGGCAGTATAGTCGACTTGCATTTACTATAGTCGACTAGTACTCCTATATCAGTCGACTTATCATAGCCTTAGTCGACTAAGTTGTTTGTTCTGGAAGTTGTGTAGCCTCTGTTGCTGACTAATACTTATACTAGTCGACTTGCTTTTCCTATTAGTCGACTAGTACCCTTTTACAGTCGACTTATCCTATTTGTTAGTCGACTAACCCCTCCCCTAGTCGACTTGCTCCTCCCCTAGTCGACTAACTTTAGTCTGACTGCTGTTCTTAGATCTTTTATGGATTGAGGACTTTACCCCTTGAGCTATGATATTGGATATAGTTGGATGAATATGATTTTGAGGAATAGATATTGGTTGAATTGACTTGACCTGATAGATCTTAGATACATATATCTGATATATTGCTGAATTTTGGGATCTTATGATTGACCTTGATAGAAGTGAGAACTTGTGAGGACTTGGGAATCAGAGTAGATTGATAGAGTGAGAGAACTGAGCACTGATTATTGATATATATTAAAACGACTGTTTATTGTATCAGATTACTCGATATGAATTGATACTTGATGATCATGTGACTATTGAAACTATGAGTTGGTTGTATTGGTTTATAAGTGGTCTATTCTAGATTGCAGTTCTTTGAGGATGTTTCGTCTTTAGATATGATTTCGGCATGTGATTGACTTGTTGATCTCGAGGATATACCATATGCTTCATGTTTAGTTATGATTACTTCAATTAATAGAGATTGAGTAATTGTGATAGTGATGTATTCGATATCAGTGATCTTGTATTTCAGAGTTATCAGATAGCAGTTATCAGTTTATCAGTTATTGGTGAGACTATTTGTTGGTGATCATATTATGTGTTCAGAGTTTATATGAGTTGGTAGATATCTGTATCAGTTACCAGTTATTAGTGACACCTTTGTAATAGTGGCTATATCTCCAGTATTCTATTTCAAATGTCAAATATTAGTTGTCAGCTACTCAGTTGTCAGATATCACAGTTGTCAGATATCACAGTTGTCAGTTGTCAGATTATCAGCTAGTATTGACATCAACAGTTGTTGGAGATATCAGTTACTATTACATATTAAATCACATGATTACTTATTAATAAAAGACACTATAACCCGGGGAACAGGGGTAATTGCCTGATGATGCATATCGTGTATTTTGAAAGGATTTCTTATGGTACCAAGTTGTGGGTTCCAACCATGGGGAACCAAGGTAGTACTGGCTACCTATTCAGTTGTCAGTTGTCAAGGCTATGCCCGGATTACGGCACCACACTAGTTGTCTTTTCGTGTGGGGCTGTGGTCTTCAGTTGTCAGAGCCTTGCGGCTTGTCCTAGTTCAGCGCCAGGGGTGTTAGAACGTGGTACCGGGCATGCACAGTACTCTTCCAAAACACATGCACTACAATGGCAGGCAGTTACAACAACGATAATATTGTTTGATATGTGGGAAAACGGCTGTGGTATGGGACACAGCTAAGTATTACATTAGTTAGGTTAATAATAACCAACTAGACTAGTGACATATGCTAGGTTACACATTCAGATATCAGTTGCTTATTTACAGTTGTGATAGTTGACTTTTATCTTCATTTATGTTATTATGCAGTTATTCTTCAGTTGTCTGCTTATCATGTTATATATTTATCTTATATCTGCAGTTTATCTTGTTATTATTTTGTGCACATTGTTTATATGCACGAGCTTTACCCTTTACACACACACTCACCAGGTCGCTTTATGACGACCCTGGATTTGCACGTCCAGATATCGGAAGCTTTGTTTCTATTGTTCAGGTGTTCGTTGAGACCGTACGCTTCGCGAAGAGCTGGAGCTTCTCCCTATTCGATTCCGGTATTCTTATCTATCTTACCTTCATATTATTTCCTGATTCTTGTTATATCAGATTCAGTTGTTATTCCAGTTTTTACTTATATGATATCATGTGTGGATGCTTATATGTGATATTGCAGTAATCATGATTTATTACAGTTAATTTATAACTTGTTTCGGGTTACTTAAGGCTTAGCGCGTATACGTGAGGGATTTTTCTTGCGTATATGCGTCGCTGACTCGTGTCGCGTCTCCGCTCCAGCGTATTTTGGGAAGTGGGTCAACCAAATCAACCCACCACCTATTCACAATCCGGGTTGTTCATACTGTCAGGCACCGAACCATGTCTTTGAAGAGTGTCCTATTTTTCAGACTAACCAAGTGCCGCCGGAACACATGAACGCGGCCTACTCACAACCGTCGCATAATCCTTACTCGCAAATATACAATCCCGGTTGGAGAAATCACCCAAATTTCTCTTAGGCCCAGAACAATTCTCTCAGGCCAAACTTTCCCAATAATTTTCACCATCTCGCTCATCCAACAAATTTCCCCAGTCAAGCTCCATCTTCCTCCTACCAAAGTTCACCAATTGAGAAAAAATTCAGTAAATTGGAGGAGAGCATGGAGGCTTTTATGAAGTCCCAAGCCGCCTTCATGCAAAATCAGGGACAAACACTGAGCAACCATTCACAGGCCATATCGAGATTGGAAATGCAGATAGCCAATTAGCTAGCTCTCTAAGTGAAAGACCAAAGGGTAATTTACCTTAACAGCCGCTAGTTAACCCAAAAAACTCCAATCAAGCGTATGAAATTCAGGATCCTTTGATCAACCAGTGTAATGCTGTTCACACACTTCGATCTGGAAAGAAGGTAGACAACCAGGTCTATCAATAGAAAAATCATGTCCACATTGATCCTACTCCTGCCTCTACCTCTGCTAGCTCCTCCCAATCTGCTCCACAAACATCTGATAAGGACAAAGCTGCTGAACAAGTTCATAAGCCGGTAACACCTTTTCCCAATAGGCTTAGGAACAACAATAAGAATATGCACATGGAGAAGATACTTGAGATGTTTAACCAGGTCAAACTAAATGTACCTCTTCTTGATGCTATACAACAAGTCCCAGCCTATGCCAAGTTTTTTAAGGATATGTGTACAAAGAAGAGAAAGACAAATGTGCCCAAGAAAGTGTTCTTGACAACCAATATAAGCGAAATTTTGTCTGGTCCCATTCTGGTGAAATACAAAGATTCTGGATGTCCCACAATTTCCTGCACCATAGGACAAATAGAAATTAGCAGAGCACTACTTGACCTGGGAGCAAGTATCAACTTTCTACCTCTCTCAGTATACCAGCAACTTGGGTTGGGCGAGCTGAGTCCAACTCAAGTCACCATTCAGTTAGCTGACTGATCTGTGAAAATCTCGAAGGGGAAAATCACAGATGTCCTTATCCGGGTCGGGGATTTCATCTACCCCGTTGACTTCACTATGCTTGAGACCCAACCTGTATCAAATCCACGGTCTGAAACTCCTATCATCCTAAGATGCCCATTCCTTGCTACAGCCAATGCCAATCAACTGTAGGAACGGGTCCATGCGATTGACCTTTGGAGATATGACAAAGGAAGTCAATGTCTTCAATCTTGGAAGACAACCCAGGGATATCAATGATCAAACATTCCAGGTCAGTTCCATTAAAAATTTGACCTGTGAGCATGAGGAAAGCATAGAGGAAGAAACAGAGGTAGAGTTTGATCTGGAGTTTGAGGATTTTAATCTAGACCAGATCGTAGATTCGACAGTGGACTGGGCGTCAAGCCCAAGTGTACCTCATCACAGGACTGAAAGTCTAGATATCACCTCCAATGAATTAACACCTTCCCTAGAGCTAAAAGCCTTACCTGAACAACTTAAGTACGCCTACCTGGGCGGAAGAGAAACCCTGCCAGTCATTATAGCATCCCACCTGACTGAGCAACAAGAGGACATCTTAATGACTATTCTGAAGAGACATAGGGAAGTCATTGGATGGACAATGAAGGGTATCAAGGGGATAAGTCCAACAATAGTTCAACATAGAATCCATTTAACCGATGAAGCAACTCCTAAGAGGGACCCACAACGCCAGCTTAACCCACTCATGCAAGAGGCAGTAAAAGCATAAATTTTAAAACTATTAGACAATGGGATCATTTATCCCATTTCTGATAGCCAATGGGTTAGCCCTGTTCATGCGGTCCTGAAGAAAGCTGGCTTTACGGTGGTTGAAAATGAGCAAAAAGAGTTGGTACAAACAAAACTGCCTACCAAGGTTCGTGTTTGTAACGATTACAGAAAGTTGAAGGCAACCACCCATAAAGACCACTTCCTGCTATCCTTCATCGACCAAATGCTTGAACAATTGGCTGGACATGAGTACTATTGCTTCCTAGATGGGTACTCAGGATACAATCAAATCCCCTTTGCTGCAGAAGACCAGGAAAAGACCATGTTCACCTGCCCTTTCAGAACCTTTGCTTACAGACGCGTGCCCTGTGGATAGTACAATGCTCCTACAATATTCCAACGGTGCATGGTTAGTCTTTTCTCCGACATGGTAGAACATTTTCTAGAGATTTTTATGGATGACTTCTCCATCTACGGAGATTCATTTGATCAGTGTTTTCATCATCTAGAGTTAGTTTGCAAAGATGCATGGAGAAGAATCTAACTTTGAACTGGGAGAAATGTCATTTCATGGTGAGACAGGGTATTGTCTTAGGCCATGAGATTTCTAGGAGAGGAATCGAAGTGGACAAGGCAAAGATAGAAGTGATTGCCAAGCCTCCACCATCCAAAAGCATCAAGGATATCAGATCCTTTCTAGGGCATGCTGGGTTCTACTGACGGTTCATTAAGGACTTTAGCAAGGTCGCTAGGACCTTAACCAACCTGCTCGCAAAGGACGTGCCCTTTGATTTTAACGAAGTATGTTTCAATTCATGGGAGAAGCTCAAGCAGGACCTTGTATCTGCGCCCATTATTTCTGCTCCTAATTGGGCACAACCGTTTAAAATCATGTGCGAGGCCTCTGATTTTGCTATCGGCGCTGTTCTTGGACAGCGCATTTACAATAGGCAGCACGTGATCTACTACTCGAGTAGGACCCTGAATGACGGCCAACAAAATTATACAACAACCAAGAAGGAATTCTTGGCCGTTGTCTTTGCATTAGAATAGTTCCGACCATATTTGTTAGGATCAAAGATAGTGATTTTCACGGATCACTCGGCATTGAAATACATCATGACTAGAAGGAAGGAAAAGCCTGATTGATTCGGTGGATCTTTCTGCTTCAAGAATTCAACCTGGAAATCCGGGATAAACGAGGTATAGAAAATATGGTTGCTGATCATTTCTCACGAATTCTGAACGCACCTATCATACATTCTCCGATCAACGAGGATTTCCCGGAGAACACATCCTGGCCATTTTTAAGGAACCATGGTATGCGGACTTAGTCAATTATCTGGCCACTGGACAAATACCCGCTGAGTGGACAAAGCAAGAACAGTGTCATTTCTTTACCCAAGTGCGGTACTTCTTCTGGGAAGAGTCGTACCTTTTTAAGTATTATCTAGACCAGATTATTTGATGCTGCATTCCGGAGGAAGAACAGAGGAGTGTGCTTAGCTTTTGCCATGAACTTGCATGCGGAGGACATTTTGGTCCCCGCAAAACTGCAGAGAAGGTTCTACAAAGTAGGTTTTACTGGCCCACTTTGTTCAAAGACTCATACCACTTTTGCAAGTCATGTGCAAATTGTCAGAAGATTGAGAAAATTTTGAGAAGAGACATGATGCCCATGAACTCAATTCTCGAAGTCAAAATTTTGACGTTTGGGGTATCGACTTCATGGGACCATTCCCGAATTTCATCGGCAACCAGTTCATCTTGGTTTCTGTAGACGATGTCTCTAAATGGGTAGAAGCTGTGCCTACAAAGACCAATGACAAAAAAGTGGTTGTCAAATTTATCAAGGAAATATCTTCTCCCGTTTTGGTACCCCCAGAGCGATAATTAATGATAATGGGTCGCATTTCTGCAATAGAGTTTTTGAAGCTCTGATGCGGAAATATTCCATCAATTACAAGTTATCCACTCCGTATCATCCCCAAACAAATGGGCAAGTCGAAGTGACCAATCGACAAATCAAGCTCATTTTGAAAAAGACTGTTGGACAAAACTGAAAGGAATGGTCGGTCAAGATAAATGATGTGTTCGGTCCTGGGGATGTCTCCTTATAGAATCGTATTTAGAAAAACCTGTCATCTATCAGTTGAGTTAGAACACCGTGCCTTATGGGCTATTAAGCAACTCAATTTTGATCTGACTAAGGCCGGTGAGCTAAGGAGATTGCAGATCTCAAAATTAAAGGAGATACGGAATGAAGCCACGAAAACGCTTGGATCACCAAAAGCAGAACAAAATTTTTTCATGACCAGATCATAAATCGAAAAAACTTTATCCCGGGAGAAAAGGTTCTGTTGTACAACTCGAGACTTCACATTTTTTCAGGGAAGCTGAAAACTCATTGGTCTGGAACATTCATTGTGTGCACTGTTTTCCCACACGATACTATGATTATTATTGATCCTAAGAGTAACACAGAATTCAAAGTGAATGGGTAAAGACTGAAGCCATTTTTTACCACTGAGCCTGTGTCACAGGCTAAAATTGTGCTGAGTCTTTTCGATCCATTATACACCTGACCATAGCCATCCACACACCACCAAAAAAAAGTTTAATTAAAAAAAAATATTCTTTTTATTTATTGTTAATATGCTCACCCCTTATCCACTTGTCAATACTTTTTTTGACATTTCTTTTTCTACCCCCGATTTTTACTCTCTCCTTAGCCTATCATACTTGGCCGGCCCGAGTCGATGGAGACGGTGATATCTTTTCTTTCCCCTATTTATTGCATTTGATTTACAAAACATTCATTGAAGACAATGCATTAGATAGGTGTGGGGGGGTGCTAACACTCTTTCTTTTCTTTTCTTAAAAAAAAAAATCTACAGAACGAAAAAAAGAATTTTCATACTCTTTATAAAAATACCAAAAGGTTGTAGAAATTAAGGGAACCTTATTAAGGAATCTTTATTTTAGCCAAAATAAAAATAAAATATTGGTTTGACTAAGAGTTGGGAGGGATAAGGAAAATAACTCATACCTTTTATTTAGCCTTAATAGAATATACATAAACCACACACACGCTTGGGATTTAGAGACACAACTTTGAAAAAAAAATATAAGCTGGATAATTGTGCCTCAAGAAGCATGATTACTCACGCCAAAAATATATATATAAATAAGTAAATCTTGATTTCATGGCCTACTTTACTTGCATATTTGACCTGAGGGGTATTTTTACAACTGGTGCCCTAAAACCATCTGATTTGGGAGTCATCGGTTTGATATGTGTTATATTAGTAAAGTAGAAAGCCTAAAGAAACCAAGAATAAAAATATATATAAACATTAATAAAGTTAAATGACATTCAAAGTTGAGTTGAGAAATCCCAAGCACATCACACTTACACATTATGTATATCTTTCTAAAGCAAAATAACAGAATGAGTTAGAAGTACAAGATCTTTCTAAATTCAAAGGAAAACCATAATTTCTTCTTTTATGAAGCCTAAACTATAGGAGGACTTAGAAGGGTTAAACCTAATTCTTATATCATTCAGTCATTTTTACTTAGATGATTGAAAGTTCTTTTTCTTTAAAGAGGTTTGCTGACAACTAACTTTTTTCTTCATTTACTGGATTTTGTGGGTACAATCCGCTAAAAACCCTCAGGAGATAACACTCCTCCTCTAAGGGAATCCTAAAGGTTTAAAGGCTTGTTGCACATGCTCAATGCAATCGCGTCACCTGCGAAAGTGGTGTAATAATTCTCTTGTTTTTGTTTTGCTCGGGACGAGCAAAAAGATAAGTGTGGGGGTGTGATTAGTGTCTAATACTGCATAATTTTTATCACATCTGCACATTTATCATAAAATAAAATTCTGCTAATAATAGTTTGCTTGTGTGATTCTAGGTCCATGGGGTGCAATGAAGAAGAAGACCTTAAATCACCATTTAATGGGTGATTAAAGGCCTACCAAGTAGCCATTGATCTTAGGGAGGAGATTTCGTCAGCCTAGGACATCAAATCAACAAACCAGAAGATCCAGAAGACAGACGTGACCAGACATAGCAGGCGGCGCTGCACGCGCCGCCTTGGTACTGCCCCGGAAACGCGGCTCTGGCCGCATTTTCTTGGCTATACGGGCGCGGCCGCGCCCGTGCTTTGAGCCAGGGGTTGTCCCCCTGGCCCCATTTCTGCTGGTGCCTATAAATACTCCCCTTGGGTTTTCACAGAGGAGATATCCAGAGCTTTAGGAAGTTGTTGTTATCTTATTTTTAGGATTGTAATTATTTTTATGTTTGCTTCTTCTTCTAATTAGTGCTGCGCCCGTGCTTTAAGCCAGGGGTTGTCCCCCTGGCCCCATTTCTGCTGGTGCCTATAAATACTCCCCTTGGGTTTTCACAGAGGAGATATCCAGAGCTTTAGGAAGTTGTTGTTATATTATTTTTAGGATTGTAATTATTTTTATGTTTGCTTCTTCTTCTAATTAGTTTAGCCATTAGAGTGAAAGAGAGAGATAGTGTGTAAAAGTTGTATTTGAAGGTGACGCGCTTATACAAGTAATTACTTTTCTTTCTTCTTTCCATTTACTTGGTGTTTCATTTGTTACTACCTCTTTGTTTTAGTGTGTTACAATCTCTTTACTTCTTCTCTTTTGTTGTTCTTTTACTACTATGTCTAACTCTCTTATTGCATGGCTAACTAACTACTAACCCACTTATCTCTAACAACTTGATTGATTAACCCACATGAGTCAATAGTGTCAAGTAAGCCTCGTGCAAACGAGAGCTATGATATCTTAAGACGAGTGTTCTAACTCTAACTTACTTCAAGTATTCTCTTTCTTATATTTCATGCTTAACGGGGTTTTGATGATCTATAGATTGTAATCTTTACTGTTTTTATAAGTTAGAGATGTTCCTTTTAACTTTGCCGATACCATTAGTGCACTTATTTCTTCCGTTATTCTCGCTTTCTATTGGATCTTGATAAGAGAATGTTCAAGTTTTTACCGTATAAAGCTAAGTTAAAGGACTTTCACTCGATTTTCACGTGAATAGTTCCTATGCATAAGGGTTATGCTTGCCTATGATCCATCATGAGAATACATCTTCAAGAATTTAGAGATTAGTGGGAGCACTTAGTAGAAAGTTAGCCATGCGTTTTGACCATCTAGAAAAATCACTTTTACAAGCCACCAAACCATTCTAAACAATTCTTGAAACTAACTTGTTTTCATTTTCAAATTCTTTATTTTGAAACAAAGAACTTTCTCTTTTCTTGAACAAAGAAGCTGCATCAAGCTTTCATCGCTCTCCCTCCTTGTGGATACAACCCGTATAGCCACTTTGCTAGTACGGAAGAATCGCAAAAGCAGTAACATCGATACACATTCCTTTACTTATTCTTGTGCTTGCTTTTTGCCGATCATGCCATCCACAGGAGTTGCTACCGGTGTCGAAGCTGCGACTTCCTCCCATGTCGAGGAGGTGACCAAGGAACCAACCTAGCCCGGGGGTTTTAAAGTTCCTGCTACTGGCACGATCCCTGAGGGTACAACCACCATGATCGGGGAACCCTCGTCCCGGAGCAGCTTACCGAAGGATCTACCATCTTCAGATCCTCAGCTTAGTAAGAGAATAAAGATTTTCTATATACTCCCACTCTTATTGTTATTGCTAAAATAGTCGTTATAATTGCAGAGAGTACTGGGGTGGCTCAAGTGGAAGAGCCTATGGCAAGACTGACACATGAGACAACACACTTCAGACTTCGATAGCTGAACCAAATATTGTGAAATCTGTTTCTGCAGTTGTCATCCCAGAAGCTGCCAAGTAACAATCCCGGAGGTGCTGGTCACAACTTTGAGGATGAAGGAACTGTAAGTACACCTAGAGGGGAGTGAATAGGAGTATGGCTAATCTAATGACAAATGATGCAGAATTAAAACTAAATTGTAACACATTAGTGTAACCAAAGTGTGTAGCCGAATTCCCGATGAAGGGCTCTGGACTATCTCCTCTAAATTCCTCTAAATAAGAGTTGAGGTGCTATATAAAGCTCTCTTGGTTCAACACAAGTATGGCACACAAACAATACCAAGTATATATGATATGAACAATATGATCAATGCAATGTATAAAAAAGAGAGAGAGTTAGAGATAGTGGATCAAACGCAAACGCAAAGATATGTTTTGAGGTTCGAGCACCCAGCTCTACTCCCCGCCTTCACACAGAAGGATTTTCACTAATGCGTCCACACAGGACTTCCCACATAAGGAACCTCCACTGAGGATTTGGATAATATAAACTTAGAGTACACAACTCCTCTCTCAAATAACAACAACAACCTCTACACAAGAGGTAAGACACAACAACTATCACCTCACACAAGAGGGATAAGACACTAAGCCAAACAATCAGAATCACCTCTATACTTAGAGGGATAAGGCACTAAGCCAAAACTCCAGCAATCACCTCTATACTAAGAGAGATACCAACAACCCCAAATCACTTTCACAATCACCTCTACACAAGAGGGATGAACACAGATAAAAGAAGGTTACAACTCTTGGTATTCTCAAATACCACAAACCAATTTTCTTACAAAAAAAATAAGATCCTATAAATAGGATAGATATGATAGCTCAAGTCTGAGAAAACAAAGTGTTTAGAGTAAAGAAAAACACTTGGGAAAATCTCCAAGTAGATATTGAAATCAAGATAAAAAAACTAATTCCGAAAAAACTTTTTTTTCTTTGAATTTTTCAACACTTTTAAAAACAAATAAAGATAAATCTTTTAGCTCAAAAACACTTGAAAACTTGTTTCTAAAATACTTAAGAAGATGGGAAATTTTGCTCTCAAAAACCATGAAGAAACTAGCCTAAGAGATGAGTATTTATGCCCTCTCAAAAATCTGCCCGTTGGCAGTCTAGAAAGAGCAAAATTTCCCTTCCAGTTGATCGCCCGGTCAACCGGCCAATGGTCATTTTTCTGACCGTTGAGCCACCGGTCGACCGCCTGGTCGACCGAGGCCTGGATACATAAAGCAGAGCTCTCTGCCGGTCGACCGCCCGGTCGACCGGGACCAGATCTAGAGAGCAGAGCTCTCTGGAGGTCGACCGGCCCTCCAGCCTAAACGGCCGTGCACGCTTGTGCACATCGGTCGACCGGACCGGTCGACCGACTTCTGTCTCGGTCGACCGTCCGGTCGACCGGCAGAAGGCCAGGTCAAACAAATATAAGGATTAAAACTTGGTCTTTTTACCTTCAATAAAATCCCCTAAAATCCCATAAATTCCTCAAAAATAAGTTCTTATAAGATCCTTGAATACCAAACATGAGTGATAAAAAAATCAACACATATTACAAACTATTTGAACCCTTTTTGTGATATTGAAATTAGGCTTTAAACCAAAATTGGTATTTTTCAAAACTTGAATTTTGAAAAGGAAAACCGTTTTCTCCAAAACTTGTATGGATACAAAAACATGTATTGAAACAACTTTGAAGAATATTGTATATGGATAGAATCCAATATACATATAAGATATTATATCTATGTTTTTTATTTGAAAACCAAAACCTGTTAAATCAAAACCAAACATATTGAAACTTGTGTGTGGATGTGAACTTGAGCATATCAACACTATATATCTTTACACAAGATCTAAATATATTAAACTAAACACAAACTGAAGTCTTCTTGTCTCCAAGCCGACTCGATCCAAACGCGATCCAATGAGCTTGACTCCAACCGAGTGCTAGGTGCGATCTTGACGAGCGAGCTCTTAAATCTACATGTGTTAGCTCCAAAACTCCTTTGTTGAAGTCAAACACCTACTAAGATCTTGATCAATTATCTAAAATTAATTAAGCACAAGATCATTAGTAAACTATAACTATATGAGTTAATCATCATCAAAACTAGAATGATGGCCTCTGGGCCAACAATCTCCACCTTTTTGATGAAGACAAAACTCATGGAGTTAAATATGCATGGATTAAAGTTAAGCTTCATTGAAACTCCCCCTTAACTCATGCATAGCAATAAACAATAAGGATATGCAATGAATGCTCATTACAAATATGCCTAAATGAGGAAATAAACATAAATAAACAAATTCAAATATTTCCCCCTTTTTTGCATAAACAAAACATATATGTATTTGAACATGAAAAGAAACATGCATATATAAAACTCTCAAAATTCTTCTCCCCTTTTTGTATAAAATAAGGAAATGAAATAAACATGCATAAACATGCATATATAAACTCATCAAATACTTCTCCTCCTTTTTGTCAATTGATCAACAAAGGGGCATAAATAAACTCTCAAAAAAAAATCTTCTTCCTCTTTTTGTCAAATCAAACAATAAAGATATATATTCATGGAGAGGAGAGACGTAAAGTTAACTCCCCCTGTATACATGCATTTATATGAAAAGAGATGACTAAACCCTAACCACATAAAACATAATATATAATATATAAAAGGAGATGTAAAGCACCCACTACACACGTATACTACATACCAAAGAGAGGTCAGTCACTGCAATATGAAAAGTATACTCGACATGAATTTATATATAGAGAAGATGTTAAGCTTCCCTTGTATATAAGCAATACATATCAAAATATTATGAAACCTCTTTAAACAAATTTATAATACCAATTGAAAACATACCAATTTATGATAAAGGAATATATCGAAACATGATGATACCAATTGAAAATAAATAAAATTTTTAAGATACTAAAAGATACCAATTGAAAATATCTTGTAAATTTTTTATATCAATGGAAAATAAAACATTGTGTGTTTTTGAAACTAATTTAAATATATATATATATATATATATATATATATATATATATATATATATATATATATATATATATATATTGTAAATTTGATACCAACTGAAAGTAAAAATTAAATTTTTGGTAAACATAACTCATATCAATATAGATACCAATTTAAAATGAAACATGATACCAATTGAAAAATAAACCAACTTTTTGGATAAACAAATCATTTTGCAGTAGAGATACCAAATAGAGAATAATACTAATTTAAGATTCTTGATACCAATATTGAAAATGTTAGCATATACCAAAACAAAGCATTTTTCATCATAAAGAGTGAGAGTAAGATACCAATTGAAAATAAAATCGATTGAAAGATAAAACATGAATTTTTCTTCCCCTTTATGAAATACTAATGAAAACAATGCATAAGCTTGTACAAAATACCAATTGAAAAAAAATTGACATTAAGAACTAAATCAAGCTTAACATAACATAATTTATGCTTTTAGATGTAAAGTTATTATAAGCACAATCAAATCATATATATGTATGAAAATTTAAATACCAATCGAAATTGATCCTATTTGAAGTTTGAAACATACATATATAGAAAACACAAATATGAGTATACAAATATGAAAATATCAATTGTGATACCAATTGAAAATATAATGATGATCAAGTGTATAACTCATACTACCTCCCTTTCATGCACATGTTTATAAAGATTTTCAATTAGGCATAAAAGGCATGGTCGCCCATCCATCTGCCTTTAGCGTTGGTAGTGTTTTTAAAAATATGAAATCGGAAATAATTTAACAAGTTTGAAAACTCTACCAAGTGAAGAATATGAACTAGTTTAAGATAATTTGAAATAACTAGTTATATATTCTTCAAAAACATGAAACCAAATCATCAAAACTCAACAAGCATCAAGGTATATGCATGTTTTGTTAAAAACTATAAGTATACATACATATCTCAAAAATAAACGAGTCCATAAAAGAGTTTGCATGAAGGCAAGTGACTCAAGGGTATACATATATATCTAAAGTTTTAAACAAATTAACATATACATGAAGCTTAAACACATTATCATAAAAAATATGTACAAAATAGGAAATACAAGTTAAAATGCACAAGGCTATACTAGTACATCTAATGGGTACAAATAAGCAATTAAGCACAAACATACAAAATCAAATATGGCTCATTAGTTATGCAAGTATATACACAAGTTTTAATGAAGGCTATATCCAAACATGTAATCAAAACATAAAGTGCAAAATCATAAACATAAGTCAATATGATCATTAGGCTAAATACATATATTTTACATTAGGATATACACAATAGTTAAACTAAAGTGAGAACACAAAAATATAAATCCATATAAACATGGGTGTTTCTCAAAGACTACATATGCATATCACTAGACTAATTAACATGGCATTTAACATAATAATCATGAAAAATTAAAATATGCTAAAAAATTAATAATCTAAAAGCATGTAAACATAAATAAGGAGTTAGAGATAGTTACCAAAATCAATAGGGCTTATTTTTAGGTCTCCGAATTATGGTGATCCTTCCACCAAACTTCTCTTGAAAGTAATGCATTCAAAATTGTCACTATTTAGCTCGAAACACATCCACTATCAAGGCACCAACGCTCTCACGTCAAGCGAGAGTCTACACCTACATCAAATAAAATAGGAGTAAATTTTGGTGCCCATACTCTATTGGGTCCATAGGGTTAGCACCTTTCCTAACCCAAATAAATTTATTTACAAAATTTGAAACATTTAATCTATCATAACAAAATTTTGCACGGTGGCCCTTACGTCCACAATGTGTACAAGTGTACACATGAGCATATATAGAATCATGTGTGTGAGCATGATGAGCATGTGTATGCCGTGTATGGTGTGCATGAACATGTGGTGCATGTTTCTTACAAAACATGGATTCTAATTTCTTGTGATCCATAGCACATTGGCTCAAAGTGAAGCCTAAACAATCAATACTCTTCTTTAACATAGTTATATCATTTTCAATTATAGAAGAAGAGGTGAAACATGCAACACTAGATGATGAAGCTATAGTAGCATGGCAAACATGTGAATCTAAATTATTTTTCAAAGATTTATTATCTTTTGAAACCAAATCTAGTTCTTTTGAAATAGAAATATTTTTGTTTTTCAAAGAATCATTTTCTTTTAAAACAATTTTAAGTTTTGAAGATAAAGCCTCATTTTTCTTCAAAATATCATCACAACCATTTTTTCTTTTTAAAATCTTGTTTTCATTTAAGGCAAGATCAAGTTGGGATTTCAATGAGTCCCTTTCATTTGAAATCTCATCCCTTTCTTGCAAAATAATGTTAAGCTTTGAAAATAATCTTTATTTTCTTCTTTAATTTTAAAAGTTTTCTTTTTTAAAAGTTGGTATTTTTCTGACAAGTTTTCACATACAATAGATAGTTTTTCATTTAATGCATCGACATTTATATGATCATCACTTGAAGAACTAGCACAATCATCTAGTAGAGTTTCCGAATGTATCTCAAGAGAGTCATTCCCTTGGACCATGTAGCAAGCTTGTTCGGATTCTCCTCCACTAGATTCCTTTGGTTTGTCATTTGTAGCTTTAGAGAGGTCAAAGTGTTCCACACTGCAAAAGTGAAATCATAATGAGAAACTAGACATAAATATTCTTTGTTAAGAGTGCACCTAAGTGCCTCTAGGGCTTGTGCATTGGCTTCTATATGCTTGTTATTACCAAGGTAGGATTTCTTGGTAGTAGCAAGGAACACATGCATTCCTAGGATTTTAAGGTACATACTCATTCTAAGTTTCCACATATCGATGATAGAAATATCAAACATGGGAGGTGCAAGGTAATCCATGAGTGTGTATAAACAAGTATGTGTGTAAATACAAATATAGATTAGCTAGCCAAGATCTCAGTCCTAGGTGGTTAAACCTAATATCAGGAGCATAGGCTCTGATACCAATTGTAAGTACACCTAGAGGAGGGTGATTAGGTGTATGGTTAATATAATAACAAATGATGCGAAATTAAAACTAAATTGTAACACACTTAGTGTAACCAAAGAGTGTAGCCGAATTCCCGATGAAGGGCTCTGGACTATCTACTATAAATTCCTCTAAATAAGAGTTGAGGTGCTATATAAAGCTCTCTTGGTTCAACTCAAGTATGGCACACAAACAATACCAAGTATATATGATATGAGAAATATGATCAGTGCAAGGTATAAAAGAGAGAGAGAGAGAGAGAGAGTTAGCGATAATGGATCAAACACAAACACAAAAATATGTTTCGAGGTTCAAGCACCCAGCTCTACGTCCCCGCTTTCACACAGAAGGATTTTCACTAATGCGTCCACACAGGATTTCCCACACAGGGATTTGGGTAATATAAACTTAGAGTACACAACTCCTCTCTCAAATAATAACAACAACAACCTCTACACAAGAGGCAAGGCACAACTATCACCTCACACAAGAGGGATAAGGCACTAAGCCAAACAATCACAATCATCTCTACACTTAGAGGGATAAGACATTAAGCCAAAACTCTAACAATCACCTCTACACTAAGAGGGATACCAACAATCCCAAATCACCTTCACAATCACCTCTACATAAGAGGGATGAACCCAGATAAAAGAATGTTACAACTCTTGGTGATCTCAAAGACCACAAACCAATTTTCTCACTTAAAAAACAAGATCCTATAGATAGGATCGATGTGATAACTCAAGTGTGAGAAAACAAAGTGTTTGGAATAAATAAAAACACTTGAGAAAATCTCCAAATAGATATTGAAATGAAGATCAAAAACCAATTCCCAAAGACTCTCTTTTCTTTGAATTTTTCAACTTTTAAAAAGAAATAAAGATAAATCTTTTAGCCCAAAAACTCTTGAAAACTTGTTACTAAAACACTTAAGAAGATAGAAAAATTTTGCTCTCGAAAACCATGAAGAAACCAGCCTAAGAGATGGGTATTTATACCTTCTCAAAAATCTTGGCAGTCTGGAAAGGGCAAAATTGCCCTTCCGGTCGACCGCCCGGTCGACCGACCAACGGTTATTTTTCTAGCCGTTGAGCCACCGGTTGACAGCCCGGTCGACCGAGGCCTGGATACAGAGAGCAGAGCTCTTTGCCGGTCGACTGCCCGGTCGACCGGGGCCAGATCCAGAGAGCAGAGCTCTCTGGCGATCGACCGACCCGATCAACCGGCCCTCCAACCTAAACGGCCGTGCACGCTTGTGCACATCGATCGACCAGACCGGTCGACCGACTTCTGTCTCAGTTGACCGTCCGGTCGACTGGCAGAAGCCCAGGTCAAACAAATATAGGGATTAAAACTTGGTCTTTTTACCTTCAATAAATTCCCATAAAATCACATAAATTCCTCAAAAATATGTTCTTATAAGATCTTTGAATATCAAACATGTGTGATCAAAAATCAACACATATTACAAACTATTTGAACCCTTTTTGTGATATTGAAATAAGCTTTAAACCAAAATTGGTATTTTTCAAAACTTGGATTTTTTAAAGGAAAACCGTTGTCTCCAAAACTTGTATGGATACAGAAACATGATATTGAAACAACTTTGAAGCATATTATATATGGATAGAATCTAATATACATATAAGATATTATATCTATGTTTTTGATATGAAAATCAAAACCTGTTAAACCAAAACCAAACATATTGAAACTTGTGTGTGTATGTGAACTTGAGCATATCAACACTATATATCTTTACAAAAGATCTAAACATACTAAACTAAACACAAATCGAAGTCTTCTTATCTCCAAATCGACTCGATCCAAACGCGATCCAATGAGCATGACTCCATCTGAGTGCTAGGTGTGATCTTGACTCCCGAGCTCTTGAATCTACATGTGTTTGCTCCAAAACTCCTTTGTTGAAGCCAAACAACTACTAAGATCTTGATCAATTATCTGAAACTAATTAAGCACAAGATCATCAGTAAACTATAACAACATGAGTTAATCATCATCAAAACTAGAGTGATGGGCTAGACCAACAGGAACCTGTTGTTGGCCTTGTCCCTACGCTAAGTGAAACTGCTTCTGTTCCTACGGACACTGTTCGTACAATTACAGAAAGGGGTCTAGAAGCGCATCAACAGAGTTAGCCTCATCCATGGACATCATGGAAGAATTAGTTCATCAGATGGTCCAGCAATTCTTCATTTTAATGAAGTCTTGTATCAAGTTGGTTCTTTCCAGGAGAAGCTCCTTTGAGTTTGCCCGAATGCTCCTTGAAAACCAAATTGAAAACATCCATCATACTAGAGGTTTAGATCAGGCCTAAGGCATATCTGACACTAGTCGAGCAACTGGGAATATGCTTGAAGGAACTGAGGACCCTAGAAATGCTAATCCAGTGGATGAGGCCTGGCTGATACTAAACAAGCTCCTTGCTGCTCAAGAATGTGAACGGAAGGAGATCGAGGAACAAATGGCTGAGGAGGCCTGTCACTTCAATGAATTCCAGGCCAGCTACCAGAGATTGGTTGATGACTCTAGGGAATCTGAGGTCATCACCAAGAATGCAGAGCAAGTCATAGCCAATGCTCAAGCAGCAATTGCCAAGGCGCAAGCCTTGATTCAAGTTAATGAGAAGAAACTTGCCGGTACCAAGAAAAAGCTGGAGGAGTTAGAGTTGCCAAGAAGCAGGTCAAGAAAATCGCACTGCTCGTTCTTTCAGGCTGGAATCTCTTCAAGCACAACTTGCTACAAAGAAACTCCTGTCAGAAAAGGAATTGAGAGTTCAAGATTTCACAAAAGTTGAGAGAACACGCCAACATGAGATTCAGCGCCTTCGGGACCAGATTCACTCTCTTGCTGAGCGAGATTGGCCCCTTTGTACCTCTTTTTTATTTTTTAAATTCTCTGTATATTAAAAGGAGTCTTTGTATTGTTTTTATCATTATGAATAATGCATTCAATTAAAATTTTTGTCTCGCCTCCATTTTCTTTTGTGCATGAGAATTTAGACAGACTAAAATGATGGTATTTAACTGCAAGAGGTAAAGATTTACATAGCAATTAAATAGTTAGTCAGTCCCACGAGGAAATCTGATAGAGTCGCTATCAGAGGTGTGGTATTAACTTGACAAAAATGGAATAAGTTTTATGGACTTGTCAATCTATGGATGAGAATGACAAGTATGGATAAATCCATTAAGGATTTTGAAGGAATTACCGCCAGAGATGTAACGTTAACTTGACGGTGAGAACTAGACTTGTAATTGAATGAGTTTGGCGGACTTGTTATTCTATGAAAAAGAATTATAAGTGAGCTTTTCACTCCACAGGGGATTGTGGTTGAGTCTACCATCAGAAGTTTAGTATTAACATAATTAAGACTCGGCTGGGGATTAGAGAAAACATTGTTAAAGGTGTGATATTAATCTAACAGTGATTTTAAGTGGTCCTGCGATTCTATTGAAGAGAATAACAAGTGAGACTAGACCCGTCGCGGATCTGAGTATTTCTTTACCGTCATAGGTGTGATATTAACTTAACGGATTGGATTGAATCTTGTCAGAGGTATGATATTAACTTGATAGGGACGTGAGCTAGAGGTGTAATGTTAACTTAGCCCCCAAGGAATTTCAATTTTGTTGGAAAAACTGAAGATGCAACTATCAGAGGTGTAGTGTTAAACTTAAAGTGGGGTAATGTCAAAGGTATAGTATTGAACTTGACACTGAGTGGAGGTAAATGTGAAACTTAGCATTGATCATCTCAGCCTCGATGTGGAAGCTAGAGGGAAAATCATTGTCATAGGTGTAGTGTTGAACTTAATAATGAATCGGATGCTAGAGTATGATGTTAAACTTAGCATCGCTCATCTAAGCTTCGATATAGAAGCCTAAAGGAAGTGACTGTCAGAGGTTTTATGTTGACTTGACAGCAACTTGATCATTATTAGAGGTGTAATATTAAATTTAACAGTAATTTGTCAGAGATGTAATGTTAACATGATAAGAGTTGGTTTGCGATATGAACAATTTTGAGGACTTGCTATTCTATTGTGAAAAATTGACAAGTGAAGTTTGGATTGTCAGAGGTGTAGTGTTAACTTGACAAGGCTTGTGATTCCATGTAAGAGAGTCGACAAGTGAAAGTTCGTACTCGCTAGAAAGTATTGAAACTTTTCACGGTTAGAGGTATATTAACATAACAGTGATTGAGTTTGTGGACATACCACTCCATGGAAGTGAATTGGTAGGGTATATTGGTGAAAAATAGAATAAATTGTCAGAGGTGTAATATTAACGTGACAAACATTGATTTTTCTAGGGGTATGAGAGGTTTACCGTTAGAGGTGTAATGCTAACATAACAGCGGAGAGATTCTGAGTAGGTATTTAATGAATTTCATCATTAGAGGTTTAATGTTAACTTGACGGATTCCACTGGGGATCGAGAATAATGGCTTGTCAGAGGTTTACTGTTAACGTGACAAGTCTGTGCTCATTTTACTGGAGAAATGGATACAGGTATTTTTGTGGCCCTATCATTCCATGGATGAGAATTGGTAAGGAATTTTAAAGGGGAAGATGGGATCAAGCCCTTTAGGATTTTTAGCAAACCCTCAGCTATTAACGGATTCGGTATGCCTTTACCAACTATCATTTGAGTTGGACTAGCCATGTTATTTTCCTCAGCATAATGAGTTATCGAGGACTTATGTTAGACTTAAAAGCCAACATTTTTCTCTATTCTTAGCCGTCAGAAGCGTCAGATTTTGATAGCCTTTAAAGAAGAAAGACAAAACTAATACTCAGTTAGCTTGTCTTTATTAGCTCAATTCTATTGAGGATTGGACTGTGTTCTCTTGCACCGTTCGCCTGATCATTACTCTTAACCAACTTCTTATGTGCCGATTAGAATTCCAGTGATGTTTAGTCATCGATACTGGTCCCATCTGCTGCTGAATAGTTGTTGATCAATGAGGATTACTATGCTCGTGTTGAGCAGAACATAGCCGAATGACTGTTGATCAATGAGGACTATTATGCTCGTGTTGAGGAGAGCATCGTAAACAACTGTTGATCAATGAGGACTATTATGCTCGCGTTGAGTAGAACATAGCCGAACAACTGTTGATCGATGAGGACTACTATGCTCGTGTTGAGCAGAGCATAGTCAGACAACTGTTGATCGATGAGGACTATTATGCTCGTGTTGAGCATAACATAGTCAACTACTGTTGATCAATGAGGACTATTATGCTCGTGTTGAGCAGAATATAGTTGACTACTGTTGAACAATGAGGACTATTATGCTCGTATTGAGCAGAATATGATCAACTACTGTTGATCAATGAGGACTATTATGCTGTATTGAGCAAAATATAGTCAACTATTGTTGATCAATAAGGACTATTATGCTCTAGTTGAACAGAATATAGTCAAATACTGTTGATCACTATTATACTCGTGTTGAACAGAACATAGTTGACTATTGTTGATCAATGGGACTATTATGCTCGTGTTGAGAAGAACATGAAAATCACCTAGAGGGGGGGTGAATAGGTGATGATGCTAATCAATGCACAAATTAAAAAATATGGAGCAACAATCTCACAAAGCAAGCGAATATAGCAATGACAATAAAGAGCAAGTAGTAATAGCAATGAAAGTAGAGCAAGAACAAGGAAAAGTAAACCAAACGCAAACACCAAGATTTGTTATCGAGGTTCGAGCACCCAGCTCTACTTCCCCGCCTTCCCCAGAAGGATTCCAACCACTTCCACTATCACAAAGATGTCACAATTACACCGGAGTACCCAACTCCACAATCTCAAGTACAAGCAATCTCTGAGTAGTCAAAAGATCACAAACTCTCTCTTGCAAAATTCTCTTCCCTTACAAAGGTCCTTAGAGAATTAATGAGTAGGAATGAAGCTCTTGAGTGCAAGGAGAAAAGAAAATGAAATCAGAGAACTCTTGAAAACACTTCAAAAATTTAGAGAGAATTTCAGCACAAAACCAAGAAACCAAGTCTTTTGAAAGCCTTAAACTTTTGGAAATTTTTGAGAATTTTTCTTGTAACAAAACTCTCCCTAAACACCCCTATTTATAGGAGAGGGCTAGGGTTTAAAGATAAAACATTTTTAAGGCTAATCAGAATGTATTAAATCCAAAACATGTCACTTAAACACACTTAAGTGAGAAAAGGACAAAAATAAATCTGCTCAGAAAACTAGCCGTTACTGTTCAAACGGCCGGCCCGGTCGACCGCTAGTACAAAGGAATATAGCCGTTGCAGGCTACGGTCGACCGGCCCGGTCGACCGAAACAAACAGAGAGCTCTGCTCTCAGACCGGTCGACCGGGACGGTCGACCGTCCAAAGACTTCCAAACATGCACAGATTTGTGCACGTTGGTCGACTGACCCGGTCGACCGACTTCTAGCCAAGTCGACTAGTCAGAAAACTAGTCGACTGCATGAAGTCTGGAATGGACAGAAAAACAATTTTAAAAATATTATAAAAAATCTTTTAATACTCATAAAAATCAGCAAAAATATTTTTATCATTTTGCATTGATATATAAACATGTGGTAAAAAGTTTAGCTCAAATATCAATCAATATGAACTATTTTTGACTCTTATCATTTTTACCAAAAACCAAAAATTGTATTTTCTAAACCTTGGATTTTGACTAGAAAATACGTTTTGTCCAAAACTTCTTCCAAATACAAAAACATGATATTTAAACATTTGAAGCATAATCCTATATTCATGAAACATATGTATATCAAAGTTTTTGTCATAAATTCCAATACCAAAATAAGTTTGTAGGTTGAAGATTGTATATAAACTATTTATGTTAGGAAACAAGATGTGCACAAAAACGTGTGTGAAAGAGCTTCAAACCTATTCACTATTCTTTAACAAAATTCTAAACTAAAAACAAATCTAACAAATTATCTTGAGCAATCTTGAAGTCTTGAGCCATGTGATGCCTTGCTAGAGCCTTCTCTTTTATGTTCCTTCCTTGATGTGCAAAAAGCCTTCTTTGCTTCATGAACCTAGAAATTCTTGCAATAGCTAAGCAATGGCCTCCAAATATGGTACTTAACCTGAAACTCATCTAAACAAACTAATTAGTACCAAATAGCACTTATTTGTTTTGTTATCATCAAAACTCTAAACAAATGGAGAGTGTAACCCTTTGGGCCAACAATCTCCCCCTTTTTGATGATGACAAAACAAATAGGCTATAAACAAAAGTATAGGGGAGGAGAAAGCTCCCCCTCAAATTATGCTATATTAAACAAAGAAAAACCATGTAATTTGTAATTTGCAAGTAAACATCATGAAACCAAAAGCCAAAAATACTTGCAAAACACTTAAACTCAAATTACAAGAATTCATGAAAACACATCAAAATCTCAAAACATATATAAACTCATATGGAACCAAAACCATATGAGCCCATATTTCCATACATAAACTCATTCTCCCCCTTTTTGTCATACATCAAAAAGGGTTTAAGAAAAAAAATTTATTCAAAACACAAACATTAAGTTCACCACAAATGAATGAAAATCTAGCAAAATCAAATGGTTTAGTGAAAATATCGGCAAGTTGCAAATCTGAAGAAACATAATCAATATCTATATCTCCTTTCTCAAAATGATCTCTAAGAAAGTGATATCTAATCTCAATGTCCTTGGTCTTACTATGTTGATTTGCATTCTTTGTCATATGTATAGTACTAGTATTATCACAAAATATTTTTATATGGTTATAATGCAAATCATAATCAAGGAGAGTATGTTTCATCCAAAGGACTTGTGCACAACAAGCCCCCGCACAACATACTCCGCCTCGGCGGTTGAGAGAGCTACGGAATTTTGTTTCCTAGAGGACCATGAAACAAGACAATTACCAAGAAATTGACATGTCCCACTAGTACTCTTTCTATCTACTCTACAACCCGCATAGTCGGCATCCGAATAACTCGTCATTGAGAAATCTCCGGTATTCGGATACCATAGACCCATTCCAATCGTTCCCTTAATATAACGTATAATGCGTTTTACCGCAATAAGATGGGACCCTTTGGGACACGATTGAAATCTAGCACAAAGACACACACTAAACATGATATCCGGCCTACTTGCCGTCAAATACAAAAGACTACCTATCATGCTTCTATACAATTTAATATCAACATTTTTACCTTGGTCATCCTTATCAAGCTTGGTGGTAGTTGCCATGGGAGTGTTGCAAACCTTTGAGTCTTCAAGTCCAAACTTTTTTACGAGTTCCATTGCGTATTTGGCTTGACATATGAAGTTCCCATCTTGCAATTGCTTGATTTGGAGTCTAAGAAAGAAATTAAGCTCACCTTGAAGACATTTCAAATTCACATTGCATAACCTTTTCAAATTCCTTGCATAAAAGCTCATTAGTAGAACCAAAAATTATATCATCAACATAAATTTGCACAATTAAAATATCATTATCAACATGCTTAGTGAATAGTGTTGTATCTACTTTGCCTTTAATAAAATCATTTGAAATGAGAAAACTAGAAAGCCTTTCATACCAAGCTCTTGGAGCTTGTTTCAATCCATACAAAGCTTTATCAAGTTTAAAAATAAAATCGGGATGAACATGATCAACAAAATCGGGAGGTTGAGCAACATAAACTTCTTCATTTATAAAACCATTCAAAAATGCACTTTTCACATCCATTTGAAAAAGTTTAAAATTTTTGAAAGATGCAAAAGCTAGTGTCATCCGTATGGCTTCAAGCCGTGCTACGGATGCAAAGGTCTCCTCAAAGTCAATTCCCTCAACTTGAGTGTAACCTTGGGCCACTAACCTAGCCTTATTCCTAATCACATTTCCGGACTCATCCATCTTGTTTCTAAAGATCCACTTAGTACCAATTATTGGTCTATAGTGGGGCCTAGGAACAAGGTGCCAAACTTGGTTGCGCTCAAATTGAATTAGTTCCTCTTGCATGGCTAGCAACCAATATGAGTCCGCCTCGGCTTCGAGGATGCTTTTGGGTTCAAAATGAGAAATGAAAGCAAAAATACCACATAGGTCATGGAGTTTGGAGCGAGTTGTTACCCCTTTAGATGCATCACCTAAGATGAGCTCCTTGGGATGATTTGTGGCATATCTCCAAGCTTTAGGAAGCGGTTGAGAGCATTCCTCTTTATCCTCGTGAACGTCACCAATTGGTTCTTGCTTATCATCTTGAGCGGGTGAGTCCTTCAAGGATAGTCTCTCCATGTCTTCACTTAATGGTTCAATCTCTACAACATTCTCAACAAACACATTAGATTCTTCAAATTTAATATGCATGGATTCTTCGATGGTAAGTGAAGATCTATTGAATACTCTATAAGCTTTACTAGTTGTAGAATATCCAACAAAGATTGCTTCATAAGCCTTAGCATCAAATTTACCCAAGTTATCTTTAGTGTTCAAAACAAAACACTTGCATCCAAAAACTTTGAAATATGAAACATTTGGTTTTCTAGAATGATACATTTCAAAAGATGTTTTGGAAGAACTTTTACATAAATAAATACGATTTGATATATAGCATGCGGTGTTTACGGCCTCGGCCCATAGATAATGAGGGAGGTCATACTCACTTATCATTGTCCTAGCCATCTCTTGAAGTGTTCTATTTTTTCTTTCAACAACTCCATTTTGTTGTGGAGTTCTAGGACAAGACATTTCATGCTTAATTCCCTTTTCATCACAATAAGTCATGAAGAGTTGGTTAACAAACTCACCACCACTATCACTCCTTATTTTCAAAATCGGAAAACCTTTTTCTTTTTCAACTCTTTTTCGAAAAATTTTGAAATGAGAAAAAGTTTGATCTTTGTGTTCCAAGAAGAAAACCCAAGTGAAACGGGAAAAATCATCAACTAAAATAAATGCAAATCTACTACCATTTAAGCTCTTAGTTTTAGTAGGTCCAAAAAGATCCATATGAATTAATTCTAAAGGCCTAGTTGACATGATATCCTTGATTGGTTTGAAGGAAGACTTGGTTTGTTTCCCAAGTTGGCACGTACCACAAATGCGGTCTTTCTCAAACTTCAAGTATGGTATACCCTTCACCAATTCCTTTGAATTAATCCTAGAAAGATGGTCAAAAGATGCATGTCCTAATCTTCTATGCCAAAGCGAAGAATTTTCATCAAAACCATTTAAGCATTTAGTAGAACATTCCACATTAAGCATGTCAATAATATAAACATTATCATCACGAAAACCGGTAAGAATACAATCATTGGATTTAATATCAAAAATCTTGCAAGAAGTATTATCAAAAACAACTTTAAGTCCACGACACAAAATTGACTAATACTAAGCAAATTATGTTTCAAACCATCAACAAGTACAACATTTTCTATAATGGGAGATGCACCTATTTGAATGTTACCTATACCGATGATAGTGCCTTTGGAGTCATCCCCGAAGGTGACGGAGCCACCTTCCTCGTACCTTGATAGGGTTGTAAAGTTGTTGATATCCCACGTCATATGTCTTGAACAACCACTATCAAGGTACCACCGCTCCCTACGTCTTGGAGCCTTGGTGTGTACCTACATCAAATAATTTAGGACTTGATTTTGGTACCCACATTTTCTTGGGTCCTAGAGGGTTAGTTTCATTAACCCAAACAAGATTATTTGATCTATTAACTTGGTCATAGCAAAATTTAGCTAAATGTCCATTCTTACCACAATATGTGCATCTATATACTCTACCATATTTGAAAGCATAATGAGTGTGTGATTTGTGAGCATGAGAGTTGTGAGCATGAAAAGATTTAGCATGTGTAGTGTGAGCATGTGAATTTTTAGCATGAGAGGTGTGCTTTTTGGAAAACTTTTCTTCAAGTTTCTTAGTGTTAAAAGCACAATCTTTCAAAACTTTTTCAAAATCAACCATTTTAGTTTTTAGAGAGAAAATTTCTTTTTCATCAACAATAGGAGATTTTTCTTTACAAGAAACCTTGTAGGCATTAAACTCATTTTGAATAGAAATAAGATTAGAAGAAATATCATCCTTTTCTTTAGAAACTATAGCAAGTTGATTTTTGAGAAATGCAACTTCTTTTTGCAATTTATAACATTCAATCTTCTTATTGTCATAAGTTTCAGAAAGTTCAACAAAGGCATGAGCAAGAACTTCCTTACTTAATTCATCATCTTCATCATTAAGAGGTTGAGGGGTTACCTTTGGTGTGTTTGCCATGAAACACATATTCGCTACATCCGCCTCTTCCTCGGACTCGCTTTCCGAATCCCAAGTTGCCTTGTACGCTTTCTTTTCTTCCGATTTCTTTGGCTTGAAGGAGGAGGTCATCTTCTTCTTGAAATCCGGGCAATCCGTCATGATGTGTCCGGGCTTTCGGCAATTGTAGCATATGATTTTCCTCTCCTCTTTGCCTTCAAATTTCTTTCGGAAGTTGAGCTTGTTCCTCCGGTACATCCTCTTCACATTGCGAACAAGTAGTGATAGCTCCTCATCTTCTTCTTCATCTTCTTCATCGTCTTCAAGAGTGGATGAAGACTTGAAGGCTAAGGATTTCTTCTTTAATGGGGCGGCCTCTTCTCTTGCTTTCTTTTCCATCTCATGGGTTTTTAGGTTCCCAATGAGACTAATGAGGTCCATCTCATCCTTGTCATTCAATTCTTTTAGGGTGGTGGCCTTGATCTCCCATGATGTAGGAAGAGCCCGAATCACTTTCCGCACCTTTTGATTATTGGAGATATCATCACCTAAAGAAGAAAGACCGTTGGTGATTTTAGTAAATCGAGTAATCATACAATCTATAGATTCATCATCAAACATTTTAAAAGACTCATATTGGGACCTCAAGAGATCTATCTTAGCTCTCTTGACTTGTGAAGTCCCTTCGTGTGTGACCAATAAGTGTTGCCAAATCTCATAAGCGGATTGGCAATGAATTACCCGTGTAAGGTCATCCTCATTCAAGGCGGTTAAGAGGGAATTTTGGGCCTTGGAGTTAGCCTCATATTCTCTAAAGTTGAAGTCGGTCCATGTGCTCTCATCACTATCGGGTGCAACATAGGGTTTGGTCAAAGATTTAGCCACTAAGCTACCTAAGGATTGCAAAAAGATAGTCATCCTAACCTTCCAAATAGGGAAGTTGAGTCCATCAAATTTAGGAGGGGTTTTGATGTTATCGGCCATGTTTACTAGTGATGACAAATGGAATGCAAATGTTGATTAGCAAATTTTAAGGATCTCTCTATGGATGTTAAGCCAAAACCTAGAGTCCAAGCTCTGATACCAATTGAAAATCACCTAGAGGGGGGGGTGAATAGGTGATAATGCTAATCAATGCACAAATTAAAAAATATGGAGCAACAATCTCACAAAGCAAGTGAATATAGCAATGACAATAAAGAGCAAGTAGTAATAGCAATGAAAGTAGAGCAAGAACAAGGAAAAGTAAACCAAACGCAAACACCAAGATTTGTTATCGAGGTTCGAGCACCCAGCTCTACTTCCCCGCCTTCCCCAGAAGGATTCCAACCACTTCCACTATCACAAAGATGTCACAATTACACCGGAGTACCCAACTTCACAATCTCAAGTACAAGCAATCTCTGAGTAGTCAAAAGACCACAAACTCTCTCTTGCAAAATTCTCTTCCCTTACAAAGGTCCTTAGAGAATTAATGAGTAGGAATGAAGCTCTTGTGTGCAAGGAGAAAAGAAAATGAAATCAGAGAACTCTTGAAAACACTTCAAAATTTAGAGAGAATTTCAGCACAAAACCAAGAAACCAAGTCTTTTAAAAGCCTTAAACTTTTGGAAATTTTTGAGAATTTTTCTTGTAACAAAACTCTCCCTAAACACCCCTATTTATAGGAGGGGGCTAGGGTTTAAAGATAAAACATTTTAAGGCTAATCAGAATGTATTAAATCCAAAACATGTCACTTAAACACACTTAAGTGAGAAAGGACAAAAATAAATCTGCTCAGAAAACTAGCCGTTACTGTTCAAACGGCTAGTCCGGTCGACCGGCCCGGTCGACCGCTAGTACAAAGGAATATAGCCGTTGCAGGCTACGGTCGACCGGCCCGGTCAACCGAAACAAACAGAGAGCTCTGCTCTCAGACCGGTCGACCGGACGGTCGATCGTCCAAAGACTTCCAAACGTGCACAGATTTGTGCACGTCGGTCGACCGACCCGGTCGACCGACTTCTAGCCAAGTCGACTAGTCAGAAAACTAGTCGACTGCATGAAGTCTGGAATGGACAGAAAAACAATTTTAAAAATATTATAAAAAATCTTTTAATACTCATAAAAATCACCAAAAATAGTTTTATCATTTTGCATTGATATATAAACATGTGGTAAAAAGTTTAGCTCAAATATCAATCAATATGAACTATTTTTGACTCTTATCATTTTTACCACAAACCAAAAACTGTATTTTCTAAACCTTGGATTTTGAATACGTTTTGTCCAAAACTTCTTCCAAATACAAAAACATGATATTTAAACATTTGAAGCATAATCCTATATTCATGAAACATATGTATATCAAAGTTTTTGTCATAAATTCCAATACCAAAATAAGTTTGTAGGTTGAAGATTGTATATAAACTATTTATGTTAGGAAACAAGATGTGCACAAAAACGTGTGTGAAAGAGCTTCAAACCTATTCACTATTCTTTAACAAAATTCTAAACTAAAAACAAATCTAACAAATTATCTTGAGCAATCTTGAAGTCTTGAGCCATGTGATGCCTTGCTAGAGCCTTCTCTTTTATGTTCCTTCCTTGATGTGCAAAAAGCCTTCTTTGCTTCATGAACCTAGAAATTCTTGCAATAGCTAAGCAATGGCCTCCAAATATGGTACTTAACCTGAAACTCATCTAAACAAACTAATTAGTACCAAATAGCACTTATTTGTTTTGTTATCATCAAAACTCTAAACAAATGGAAAGTGTAACCCTTTGGGCCAACAATCTCCCTTTTTGATGATGACAAAACAAATAGGCTATAAACAAAAGTATAGGGGAGGAGAAAGCTCCCCCTCAAATTATGCTATATTAAACAAAGAAAAACCATGTAATTTGTAATTTGCAAGTAAACATCATGAAACCAAAAGCCAAAAATACTTGCAAAACACTTAAACTCAAATTATAAGAATTCATGAAAACACATCAAAATCTCAAAACATATATAAACTCATATGGAACCAAAACCATATGAGCCCATATTTCCATACATAAACTCATTCTCCCCCTTTTTGTCATACATCAAAAAGGGTTTAAGAAAAAAAATTTATTCAATAACACAAACATTAAGTTCACCACAAATGAATGAAAATCTAGCAAAATCAAGTGGTTTAGTGAAAATATCGGCAAGTTGCAAATCCGAAGAAACATAATCAATATCTATATCTCCTTTCTCAAAATGATCTCTAAGAAAGTGATATCTAATCTCAATGTGCTTGGTCTTACTATGTTGATTTGCATTCTTTGTCATATGTATAGTACTAGTATTATCACAAAATATTTTTATATGGTTATAATGCAAATCATAATCAAGGAGAGTATGTTTCATCCAAAGGACTTGTGCATAACAAGCCCCCGCGGCAACATACTCCGCCTCGGCGGTTGAGAGAGCTACGGAATTTTGTTTCCTAGAGGACCTTGAAACAAGACAATTACCAAGAAATTGACATGTCCCACTAGTACTCTTTCTATCTACTCTACAACCCGCATAGTCGGCATCCGAATAACTCGTCATTGAGAAATCTCCGGTATTCGGATACCATAGACCCATTCCAATCGTTCCCTTAATATAACGTATAATGCGTTTTACCGCAATAAGATGGGACTCTTTGGGACATGATTGAAATCTAGCACAAAGACACACACTAAACATGATATCCGGCCTACTTGTCGTCAAATACAAAAGACTACCTATCATGCTTCTATACAATTTAATATCAACATTTTTACCTTGGTCATCCTTATCAAGCTTGGTGGTAGTTGCCATGGGAGTGTTGCAAACCTTTGAGTCTTCAAGTCCAAACTTCTTTACGAGTTCCTTTGCGTATTTGGCTTGACATATGAAGTTCCCATCTTGCAATTGCTTGATTTGGAGTCCAAGAAAGAAATTAAGCTCACCCATTGAAGACATTTCAAATTCACATTGCATAACCTTTCAAATTCCTTGCATAAAAGCTCATTAGTAGAACCAAAAATTATATCATCAACATAAATTTGCACAATTAAAATATCATTATCAACATGCTTAGTGAATAGTGTTGTATCTACTTTGCCTTTAATAAAATCATTTGAAATGAGAAAACTAGAAAGCCTTTCATACCAAGCTCTTGGAGCTTGTTTCAATCCATACAAAGCTTTATCAAGTTTAAAAATAAAATCGGGATAAACATGATCAACAAAATCGGGAGGTTGAGCAACATAAACTTCTTCATTTATAAAACCATTCAAAAATGCACATTTCACATCCATTTGAAAAAGTTTAAAATTTTTGAAAGATGCAAATGCTAGTGTCATCCGTATGGCTTCAAGCCGTGCTACGGATGCAAAGGTCTCCTCAAAGTCAATTCCCTCAACTTGAGTGTAACCTTGGGCCACTAACCTAGCCTTATTCCTAATCACATTTCCGGACTCATCCATCTTGTTTCTAAAGATCCACTTAGTACCAATTATTGGTCTATAGTGGGGCCTAGGAACAAGGTGCCAAACTTGGTTGCGCTCAAATTTATTGAGTTCCTCTTGCATGGCTAGCAACCAATATGAGTCCGCCTCGGCTTCGAGGATGCTTTTGGGTTCAAAATGAGAAATGAAAGCAAAAATACCACATAGGTCATGGAGTTTGGAGCGAGTTGTTACCCCTTTAGATGCATCATCTAAGATGAGCTCCTTGGGATGATTTGTGCATATCTCCAAGCTTTAGGAAGCGGTTGAGAGCATTCCTCTTTATCCTCTTGAACGTCACCAATTGGTTCTTGCTTATCATCTTGAGCGGGTGAGTCCTTCAAGGATAGTCTCTCCATGTCTTCACCTAATGGTTCAATCTCTACAACATTCTCAACAAACACATTAGATTCTTCAAATTTAACATGCATGGATTCTTCGATGGTAAGTGAAGATCTATTGAATGCTCTATAAGCTTTACTAGTTGTAGAATATCCAACAAAGATTGCTTCATATGCCTTAGCATCAAATTTACCCAAGTTATCTTTAGTGTTCAAAACAAAACACTTGCATCCAAAAACTTTGAAATATGAAACATTAGGTTTTCTAGAATGATACATTTCAAAAGATGTTTTGGAAGAATTTTTACATAAATAAATACGATTTGATATATAGCATGCGGTGTTTACGGCCTCGGCCCATAGATAATGAGGGAGGTCATACTCACTTATCATTGTCCTAGCCATCTCTTGAAGTGTTCTATTTTTCCTTTCAACAACTCCATTTTGTTGTGGAGTTCTAGGACAAGACATTTCATGCTTAATTCCCTTTTCATCACAATAAGTCATGAAGAGTTGGTTAACAAACTCACCACCTCTATCACTCCTTATTTTCAAATCGGAAAACCTTTTTCTTTTTCAACTCTTTTTCGAAAAATTTTGAAATGAGAAAAGTTTGATCTTTGTGTTCCAAGAAGAAAACCCAAGTGAAACGGGAAAAATCATTAACTAAAACAAATGCAAATCTACTACCATTTAAGCTCTTAGTTTTAGTAGGTCCAAAAAGATCCATATGAATTAATTCTAAAGGCCAGTTGACATGATATCCTTGATTGGTTTGAAGGAAGACTTGGTTTGTTTCTCAAGTTGGCACGCACCACAAATGCGGTCTTTCTCAAACTTCAAGTAAGGTATACCCTTCACCAATTCCTTTGAATTAATCCTAGAAGATGGTCAAAAGATGCATGTCCTAATCTTCTATGTCAAAGCCTAGAATTTTTATCAAAACCATTTAAGCATTTAGTAGAACATTCCACATTAAGCATGTCAATAATATAAACATTATCATCACGAAAACCGGTAAGAATACAATCATTGGATTTAATATCAAAAATCTTGCAAGAAGTATCATCAAAAACAACTTTAAGTCCACGATCACAAAATTGACTAATACTAAGCAAATTATGTTTCAAACCATCAACAAGTACAACATTTTCGATAATGGGAGATGCACCAATTTGAATGTTACCTATACCGATGATAGTGCCTTTGGAGTCATCCCCGAAGGTGACGGAGCCACCTTCCTCGTACCTTGATAGGGTTGTAAAGTTGTTGATATCCCACGTCATATGTCTTGAACAACCACTATCAAGGTACCACCGCTCCCTACGTCTTGGAGCCTTGGTGTGTACCTACATCAAATAATTTAGGACTTGATTTTGGTACCCACATTTTCTTGGGTCCTAGAGGGTTAGTTTCATTAACCCAAATAAGATTATTTGATCTATTAACTTGGTCATAGCAAAATTAGCTAAATGTCCATTCTTACCACAATATGTGCATCTATATACTCTACCATATTTGAAAGCATAATGAGTGTGTGATTTGTGAGCATGAGAGTTGTGAGCATGAAAAGATTTAGCATGTGTAGTGTGAGCATGTGATTTTTTAGCATGAGAGGTGTGTTTTTGTTTTAGACAAAAAGGGGGAGAACATTGTCTTTTATTGTTATGTTTGACATAAAGGGGAAGAAAGATTTTTACCCCTCATTTTATCTATGGTTTTGATTGTTTACCCCTTTGTTGATGATTGACGAAAAGGGGGAGAAGTATTTGTGTTTTATATGCATGCTTATGTTTATGCATATATTATGTTTTAATCTCAAGAATATTAAGTTTAATTGATATATAGAGTTTGCTTTGTAATTGGTATCTAGAGCTTATTTTGTTTTGAATATTCCATTTGATATCTAGAACCATTTATTGTTTATGCATATGCATGTTTCATGTTTAATATTCATTGCATATATTTATTGTTTATCCCTATACATGAGTTAAGGGGGAGCTTCCTTGAAGCTTATCTTTAATCCATGCATATATAACTCCATGAGTTTTGTCATCATCAAAAAGGGGGAGATTGTTGGCCCAATGGCCTTCCACTCTAGTTTTGATGATGATCAACACTCATGTAGTTATGTTTACTAATATTCTTGTGTTTCTAAGTTTCAGATCATTAACAGGATTTTAGTTGGTGATTAGCTTCAACAAGATGATTAGAAGCTATTCATGATGATTCCGGTGCCAAAGCTTAAAGATCATACCTTTGCACTTGGAGAATCACGGAGTTTGGAGCAAGTCTACTTGAAGATGAAGATCGTCAAGAAGACTTAGGTATCCTAGTTTAGATAGAGTTTTTAGATCCATTTGTAAAGCTTAGTTTAGTTGATATGCTCAAGTGAACACAAAACACACACGTTTCATGATTTGGTTTTTGGTTTTCATGAATAATAGATCAAAACAAGTTTACCTTATACTTATGTATATTAGATATGGTCTAGATATACATACATGTTTTAAACTTACTAGACAAACTTATTTTGACTATCCTATTCATGTTTTGGAAAAATCAAGTTTGACAAAATACAAGGTTTTGTTTTTGATAAAATTTGCAAGACTCAAAAATGAATTGATATGTTGATATATTGTCTTGAAATTTTTATCACTTGTTTGAGTTTCAATATAAAATGATAAAACAATTTTTATGGTATTTTTAAAAGAGATAAAAGATTTTTTAGAAAATATTTTTCCAAATTTTCTGACCTTGTTTTGTGCTGACAGGCTGGTCGGTCGACCGCGACGGTCGACCGCACCAAGGGCCGGTCGACCGTTGCGGTCGACCGACGTGCACAGACGTGCACGTCTGTTAGGCACAGACACGGTCGACCGGGACGGTCGACCGAGTTTGAGAGCTCTGCTCTCGGGTTTTTTCGGTCGACCGGCCGGTCGACCGCAGTTGCCCAACGGTCATAATTCTGACCGTTGGCGGTCGACCGGACCGGTCGACCGGCAGTCTGTCAGACTGCCAACTCAGCCTAACGGCTAGTTTTGTATAAGGGCTATATAAACCCCATCTCTTTGGGGATTTTAGCTAAGTTTTCCAAGAGAAAAATTTTAGTTTTCTGAAGTGTTTAAAAGAGTTTTAAAAAGGTTTTGGGCTTTAAACTTCTCATCTCAATTTGTTTTGGGTTTTTGGAAAATCAAAGAAAGCTAGGGTTTTGGGAGATTGAATTGATTTGCTTTTTCTATCTTCTACAAGTGATTTCCCAAGAAGTTTTTCTTTGTTGCTTGTTTCCAAAAACACCTTGTTTCCACACTTGAGCTATCTTCTATCCTAAACTATTTAGGATCTTGTTTGTGGAAAAAGGAAAAGGAAGAGGTTTGTGGTTGAAATATACCACTTGTTGTAAACCCTTGATTTCTTGAGTTGCTCCCTCTTTGGTAGAGGTGGAGATTGTTATATTGGGTTGTTGGTTTGGATCCCTCTTAGGTAGAGGTAGAGTTTGGTTGTGAGCCTCTTCGGTAGAGGTGTGTGGATTGGTTGTTGTATTGGCTACGGGCCTTGCCCCTCGGTGTGAGGTGGTTGTTTGAGAGAGGAGTTTGGTACTCCTAGAGTTGTAAGAAATCCTCTTCGGTAGAGGTTCCCTCGGTGGGAGTTGAGATAGTGGAAATCCTACACGGTGGTGTAGGCGGGGATGTAGAGCAAGGTGCTCGAACCTCGAAACAAATCTTGGTGTTTGTGTTTTGATCCATTGTCTCTCTAACTCTCTCTCTTATAATTGTGCAAAGCATCATACTCATCATCATATCATACTTGCTTGTGTTGAGCATTGATTCATTCATATCATATATTGCTTGTGTTGTGCCTTGCATTTCTTATTGTCATATCTATTATATGCTTGGCTTGATTGTGTGTATTTCATATTGCTTGGATTGCTTGTGTGTGTGTGCCTAACTTATACTCATCCAACAAGAGCTTCACATAGCACCTCAACCCATTTCAAGGGGAATCAAGGGGAGTTAGTCCAGAGCCTCGCAAGGGGAATTCGGCTACACTTGTTGTATTGTATTAGTTTGTGCATAATTTGCATTAGCTTCCGCATTTAGCGCACTTAGTTTGCATTGAGTTTCTTAGATTAGCAATTACACCTATTCACCCCCCTCTAGGTGTTTTTCAATTGGTATCAGAGCTAGTGCTCCTGATACTTAGGCTTAACATCCTAGGAGTGAGATCTATTTGCTTGCTAATCTACATTTGCATTTGATTGTTTGTGCATATTTAGTTTATACCATGGACTTCATGACCCCACCTAGTTTTGACCCTTCCAACATTGATGTTTGGAAGTATAGGATGTCCATGTACCTAAAGACCCTAGGTTTGCATGTTTTCCTTGCCGCCACCAAGAGATGTTATCTTGGTGATTGCAATCATATAGGGGCCAATGCACAAGCCCTAGAGGCCATTAGAAGTACTTTATCTAAAGATTATCTTATGAGTGTTTCTAACCTTGATTCCGCCTTTGCAGTGTGGAACAAATTGACAACCACCACCACCTCGGAGCTTCAAGTCCAAATCCAACAAGAAGAGGAATATAGTGGAGAATCCGAGCCACAACAATGCTATATGGTCCAAGGGAATGACTCCCTTGAGGTACAATCGGAAACTCAACTAGATAGTAATGATTGTGCTAGTTCTTCAAATGATTTTGTTGATCCCCATGCTTTAAATGAAGAACTATCTATTGTTTGTGAAAAACTAATAGAAAAATATAACTTGTTGAAAAAGAAGAGTCTAGGCATTAATAATGAAAATAAAAATTTGATTGCTAGACTTGATGTTGTTTTGCAAGAGAAAGAGGAGATTGCTAATGAAAGGGATTCATTAAAATCTCAACTTGGTCTTGCACTTAAGGAAATAAAGTTTTAAAATCTAAAAATGATTGTGAAAATCTTTTGAAGAAAAATGAAAATTTATCTTCAAAAGTAGATTTTGTTATAAAAGAGAATGTTGATTTGAAAAATAAAATTATTTCCATTTCAAATGAATTAAATGCGTGTTTAAAGAAAAACATTGTTTTGCAAAATAAGATGAATGCACATGTTTGCCATGCTAGTGTAGCTTCTTCATCTAGTCTACCTAATGCATGTACCTCTTCTTCTAGGATCAATGATGATATTTGTATGTTAAAGAAGAGAGTAGATTGTTTGGGCTCCACTATGAGCCAATGTGCCATGAACCACTCACGGTTGGAAACCTTGGTTCGAAAGAAACAAGTTCCATCTTTTATGCATGCACACCCATCACGGCATACACATGCTCCACACGGACACCATCAACACAAGTATGCTCATGTGTACACATTGTGGCCGAAAAGGCCATCTTGCTAAATTTTGCTATGATCGTTTACATGTTGAAAATTTAGCCAAGAAGTTTGTTTGGGTTAGAGAAGGTACTAACCCCCATGGACCCAAAAGAGTATGGGTACCAAAGACCACCCCTCCTATTATTTTTGATGTAGGTGTGGGCTCTCACATGACGTGAGAGTGATGACACCTTGGAGTGGATGCGTTCCGGACTTCATGAAAATCAAATTGGATGCATCACTTTCAAGGGAAGGTTTGGTGGAGAGGACCACCATGCTTTGGAGACAAGGAGAGTTGCTTCTTTGTTTTTGGTAACAATCCTTTACTCCCATTTATTATTTACATGCTTTTCATGTTCATAGTTTATAGCATGTTTTTATTGTCATTGGATTAGTATGTTCATTCCATGTTTATTAGATCCTTGACATACATGTATAGTATTTGAGACACACATGCTTATATGAACCCATAATTAGTGTTCTCACTTTTGTTTAAGCTATAATGTACATCATGAATCTAATACATGTGAATTTACATAGTAATCATGTTTTAGTTCTATCATGATGATTTTTATATTGTGTTTTAATGCTTCATGTTTTGAATATATGTTTAGATGTTTGTTTTCATTAAGACTAGTTATATATTTGTACATATGATGGGCTACAAACAAATCTATATATGTTTGAGCTTGATTGCTTATTTGAACCCATTAGATGTGCTAGTATAGTCTAGTTTTGATGATTCATACATTTCAAACTTGTATTCTATTTTTGAATTTGTTTTATGATTGTGTGTTTCACTTCATGTATATGTTTGTATTGCCAAACTTTAAGATATACATGTATACCCCTTGAGTCATTTGCCTTTCATGCAAATCTATATTTGGACTCAATTGTGTTTAGGGATATGTATGTATACTTCATGTTTGACAATTCATACATATACCTTGAAATGAAATTTGTTGTGATGAAAATTTAGTTTTTCATGTTTCATGTATTTATGTTTAACTTCATGTATATGTCCATCTAGTTCAAACTAATCTTATACATATACATCTTTTTGAGCCACGTGCCTTCATGAATATTCATTTAGTGAACTCGTTGAGTTTTGGATATGTATGTATATTTTAGCTTGTATTAGACATACATATGCCTTGAAGATTAAATAAGGAGTTTTATATGATTTTTCATGTTTTTGATGGAATTATGTTTTAAGGAATAATTGAGCTTAATGAAATATTTTTCATGATTATGATCTTCACATATTATTTGTACACTCATATCTATTGCTCATGTTTTGTTTCTCATGAGGTATGCTTTATTGGTTAGAGTGATGATTATCATGTGAATTTCATTTTTGTTTTATTCCTTGCTTGAAGGATTTCGTGTTAGTTAACAAGTTTTCCATTTAACTAGTTGCGGTGTTCTTCATTTTGGTAGTGTTTTTCAAATAAAACTACATTTTCAAATCTATCTTAGAAAACCCCTACCATCCAAGGGCGGTAGGATGGGAGATCATGTTCATGTATGCCCTAAATTGAAAATCTTTAAAACTTGAATTATGATTGGGTGGTAGAGAATATGATGTATACACTTGAACTTATTGTTATGTCAATTGGTATCATTGAACTCTTTCAATTAGTATCATTTTGATCTTCTTGTATACTCATATATGTTTTGTATGTATGTATGCTTTAAATTCCAAGTATATCAATTTCTATTGGTATCTATTTTTCATACATATATATGTTTGTGTTTATGCTAGTGCTTGAGTTTCATTTTGTTTAAATTGATTACCTTTAAATTGATATCAAGACTATGCATGACTTTAGTTTGTATTTCATAAAGGGGGAGAAAATTTGATTTTGTATTTCAATTGGTATTTGTACTCCCACTCTTTATGATTAAAAGTTGTTATTTTAAACATATGATATCAACATCAAATTTGTTTATATGTTTTAAAATGAACAATTCTTACAATTGGTATCAATGTTTCTATGTAAAATCTTTTCAATTGGTAAAATATTTACAATTGGTATCAATGTTTCTATGTAAAATCTTTTCAATTGGTAAAATATTTACAATTGGTATCATATTTAAGAAATTCAAAATTTGTTTTGAATACATTTAGTATCGAGATTCATGTTTTAGGAATTCAAGATTTATGTTTAATTACAATTGGTATCTCATATGTTGTTTAAAGAATATATTCAAAGTTTTGATTTGTATTTCCTATATGCAAGGAGAGCTTAACATCTCTCTTACATATAGATTCATGTTGAGTATATTATAAATTGAGGAGCTTGACAACTCTTCTTTATATGATATACGTGTGTAGGGGGAGCTTCACATCTCCTCTTATTCATTACATAATATGTGTTATGTGAATTGGGGCTTGTCATCCTTTCTTCATGTAATGCATATGTGTAGGGAAGCTAACTTAGCGTCTTCCTCTTCATGAATGTATATAGCATATAACATATATTGATCCTTGTTTATTGGTATCAAGATGCTTCATTGACATATTTTTTAATTGATATCATGTTTGTAGTCACCCCTTATTGACTTTGTTTTTGTTTTAGACAAAAAGGGGGAGAACATTGTCTTTTATTGTTATGTTTGACATAAAGGGGAAGAAAGATTTTTACCCCTCATTTTATCTATAGTTTTGATTGTTTACCCCTTTATTGATGATTGACAAAAGGGGGAGAAGTATTTGTGTTTTATATGCATGCTTATGTTTATGCATATATTATGTTTTAATCTCAAGAATATTAAGTTTAATTGATATATAGAGTTTGCTTTGTAATTGGTATCTAGAGCTTATTTTGTTTTGAATATTCCATTTGATATCTAGAACCATTTATTGTTTATGCATATGCATGTTTCATGTTTAATATTCATTGCATATATTTATTGTTTATCCCTATACATGAGTTAAGGGGGAGCTTCCTTGAAGCTTATCTTTAATCCATGCATATATAACTCCATGAGTTTTGTCATCATCAAAAAGGGGGAGATTGTTGGCCCAATGGCCTTCCACTCTAGTTTTGATGATGATCAACACTCATGTAGTTATGTTTACTAATATTCTTGTGTTTCTAAGTTTCAGATCATTAACAGGATTTTAGTTGGTGATTAGCTTCAACAAGATGATTAGAAGCTATTCATGATGATTCCGGTGTCAAAGCTTAAAGATCATATCTTTGCACTTGGAGAATCACGGAGTTTGGAGCAAGTCTACTTGAAGATGAAGATCGTCAAGAAGACTTAGGTATCCTAGTTTAGATAGAGTTTTTAGATCCATTTGTAAAGCTTAGTTTAGTTGATATGCTCAAGTGAACACAAAACACACACGTTTCATGATTTGGTTTTTGGTTTTCATGAATAATAGATCAAAACAAGTTTACCTTATACTTATGTATATTAGATATGGTCTAGATATACATACATGTTTTAAACTTGCTAGACAAACTTATTTTGACTATCCTATTCATGTTTTGGAAAATCAAGTTTGACAAAATACAAGGTTTTGTTTTGATAAAATTTGCAAGACTCAAAATGAATTGATATGTTGATATATTGTCTTGAAATTTTTATCACTTGTTTGAGTTTCAATATAAAATGATAAAACAATTTTTATGGTATTTTTAAAAGAGAAAAAAGATTTTTTAGAAAATATTTTTTCAAATTTTCTGACCTTGTTTTGTGCTGACAGGCTGGTCGGTCGACCGCGACGGTCGACCGCACCAAGGGCCGGTCGACCGTTGCGGTCGACCGACGTGCACAGACGTGCACGTCTGTTAGGCACAGACACGGTCGACCGGGACGGTCGACCGAGTTTGAGAGCTCTGCTCTCGGGTTTTTTCGGTTGCCCAACGGTCATAATTCTGACCGTTGGCGGTCGACCGGACCGGTCGACCGGCAGTCTGTCAGACTGCCAACTCAGCCTAACGGCTAGTTTTGTATAAGGGCTATATAAACCCCATCTCTTTGGGGATTTTAGCTAAGTTTTCCAAGAGAAAATTTTTAGTTTTCTGAAGTGTTTAAAAGAGTTTTAAAAAGAGTTTTTGGGCTTTAAACTTCTCATCTCTATTTGTTTTGGGTTTTTGGAAAATCAAAGAAAGCTAGGGTTTTGGGAGATTGAATTGATTTGCTTTTTCTATCTTCTACAAGTGATTTCCCAAGAAGTTTTTCTTTGTTGCTTGTTTCCAAAAACACCTTGTTTCCACACTTGAGCTATCTTCTATCCTAAACTATTTAGGATCTTGTTTGTGGAAAAAGGAAAAGGAAAGAGGCTTGTGGTTGAAATATACCACTTGTTGTAAACCCTTGATTTCTTGAGTTGCTCCCTCTTTGTAGAGGTGGAGATTGTTATATTGGGTTTGGGTTTGATCCCTCTTAGGTAGAGGTAGAGTTTGGTTGTGAGCCTCTTCGGTAGAGGTGTGTGGATTGGTTGTTGTATTGGCTACGGGCCTTGCCCTCGGTTGTGAGGTGGTTGTTTGAGAGAGGAGTTTGGTACTCCTAGAGTTGTAAGAAATCCTCTTCGGTAGAGGTTCCCTCGGTGGGAGTTGAGATAGTGGAAATCCTACACGGTGGTGTAGGCGGGGATGTAGAGCAAGGTGCTCGAACCTCGAAACAAATCTTGGTGTTTGTGTTTTGATCCATTGTCTCTCTAACTCTCTCTCTTATAATTGTGCAAAGCATCATACTCATCATCATATCATACTTGCTTGTGTTGAGCATTGATTCATTCATATCATATATTGCTTGTGTTGTGCCTTGCATTTCTTATTGTCATATCTATTATATGCTTGGCTTGATTGTGTGTATTTCATATTGCTTGGATTGCTTGTGTGTGTGTGCCTAACTTATACTCATCCAACAAGAGCTTCACATAGCACCTCAACCCATTTCAAGGGAATCAAGGGGAGTTAGTCCAGAGCCTCGCAAGGGGAATTCGGCTACACTTGTTGTATTGTATTAGTTTGTGCATAATTTGCATTAGCTTCCGCATTTAGCGCACTTAGTTTGCATTGAGTTTCTTAGATTAGCAATTACACCTATTCACCCCCCTCTAGGTGTTTTTCATCATATATATTTGACCCAACAATCAGAGGTTTAATGTTAACATGATCAAGGGTAGTATTTCTTTATGAATTTGGCATTAATTGACATCATGAGTATATTGCCTTCTGGATTTATTAGGCGATATGCTCCATTTGAGTAAACTGACTCTACCACAAATGATCCTTCCCATTTGGGTTGAAATTTTCTTTTCGTCTTGTGCATCATCACCATTGGTCTCCTAACAGCCAAGACAAGTTACCTTTCTTGAAAGTCCGCTCTTTAACTTTCTTATTGAAGGCTCTGGAAATTTGAGCTTGATAAAGCTCGATTTGTCATTGACCTTGTAAACGTTTGTCGTCCAAGCTTCTAACTTCTGGAATCACAGTCGATGCTTCTTCTCATTCGTCATCTCCGTTGTTAAAGCAATGCACAGAGATGAGATCTGAATTTTCAGTGGGAGTATGGCTTCACACCCGTACGCCAAAGAGAATGGTGTAGCTTTCTTGGGGCTCTCACTATTGTGCGATAATCCCATAAGCATTCACCTAATTTATCGTCCCAGTCACGTTAACTTTTTGAGACGGACTTCTTGAGAAGCTTCCCAATGGTTTTGTAAAATCTTTTATGAGGTTGTTAGCGGCTGGATAGTATACCGTTGAAGACACACTTCAGATTCTGAAATTATTGCAGAATCTTTGGAACACTTGGCTGACGAACTGAGACCCATTATCGGGACGATCTGTCGTAGCATGCCAAAGCAGTAGATTACGTGATGTTTGATAAACTTGATCATGTCGAATGTCTTCACCTCCTTCAGAGGGATAGCCTCTGCCCATTTGGAGAAGTAATCGGTTATAACTAAGTTAAACTGATGTCTTTTAAATGAAGGTGGGCTAATAGGACCAACCACGTTCATTCCCCACATCTCAAATGGCCAGGAAGAATTCGTAGGGCGAAGATGTCCTGGTGCCTGATGAATGAAGTCACCATGGACCTAACAGGCATGGCACTGCTTAGCGTAAGCGATGACGTTAGAGATAATCTTCAGTCAATAATACCCAAGTCTTCAAAGTCGATCTCTGAACTTTGACCAAGTTGGTGAGCTCTGCACATACTGTCATGAGCCTCTTTGAGTGCCTCTTGTACCTCTTTATGTGATAGGTAGCAGAGGAGGATTCCATCATGCGATCGATGATACAGTGTTCATTGTAATAAAATCGAGGGGCTTTCCTTCTGATGGTGGTCGCTTTTTAGGGTCATCGGGTAGTATACCATACAATGTGTAGTCGACATATGGGAATCGCCAATCCCTGAGCTCTGAACTTGTTAAGACTCTGGAGCTTCTTTACCTTGAAGGTCTCCTGTTAGTGTTCGATCATCTTCAAGGGCGAATTTTGGACAGTACAAGTCATGGCTATAGACGAGTACATTCTCTGTCGTTCTGACTAGAAGAACCAAGAAAGCGGCAAGGGACGCCAATGCATCTGCATGCACATTTTGCTGGTGAGGTACATGGTCAATGTAGAAGTTTTGAACCTCTCCGCCATGCAAATGGTTGCGTTGTGATAGGGCACTAAGTTTTTATGTCAGACTTCGTACTCCTCATATACCTGATTGACGATGAGCTTTGAATCACTGTATGCTTCGAGATTTTTAACGCCAATCTTATCGGCGATGTGCATCTCGATCAAGAGAGCGTCGTATTCTGCTATATTGTTGGAACACGACTCAGTTAATGAGAATGCACGAGGGATTATGTAGTTCTGTGGGGGGAGACAAGTACTACCCCCACTCCTGCTACAATATTTTCTCGAGGACCTGTTCTTGATGCGCCATAGAAGAAGAGTTGCCACACTTGTTCTTCGAAAGACGTCTGGGTCATGCAAACTTCAACGATCTCATCTGGGATATTTTCATAAAGCTTGTTCGTTCTTGGATCTGGATGTTTAGTCGAGAAGTCTGCCACTGCCTGTCCCTTCACAGCTTTTTGTGGAAGGAATTGCATCTCGTATTTGGAGAGCAATATGGCCCATTTCTCTAGTCGACTATTCAGCGATGATGGTTTCATCATAAGCAATCTTAAAGGATTGACTTTTAATATGACATGTATGGTTTTGCCCACAAGGTAGTATCGCATTTTCTGAATAACGAACACCAGCGTCAAGCATTCTTTTTTGATCAGTTCATATCGATCGTTGTTCAGCTCCGATCATAGTTTTACTCAGGTAGTAGATTGCTTGCTCGTGCCCCTGATTATTATTTTGGGCTAGTAAAGCTCTCAGAGAATGATTCGTAGCTCAGACATATATCAGGAAAGGTTTTCCTGATACCAGAGCTGCAAGGACAGGCGGATACGTGAGGTATCGCTTGATTTCTTCGAACGCTTGTGCATCATCCCAGATGAATGAGATGCCCTTTTTCATCAATTTGGTGAAGAGTTGGCATCATCCTGAGAGATTTAAGATAAATCTCTGGATGTAGTCTAGTCGCCTTTGCAATCCTCTAAGCTCTCTAAGGTTCCTTGGAGGTTGTATCTCCTAGATGGCATGAACTTTCTCTGGGTCGAGGTGAATTCCTTTGAATGTCACAACAAATCCAAGAAATTTACAGCTGGCCACTCCCAGGAAGGATTTAGTGGGATTCATCTTCAATTGACGTGCCCGCATGATATCGAATATTATCTTTAGATCTGCTATGTTATCACTTTTGGCATGGCTTTTCATTGCAATATCATCTACATAGCATTCTACTGTTTTGCGTATGTGCTCATAGAAGATTGTATTCATAGATCTCTGATATGTCGCCCCCGTATTTTTCAATCCGAAGAGTATCACAGTATAGCAATACACCCCTAGTGGTGTTCTAAAGGATGTATACTTCTCATTATTAGGGTACATCTTAATTTAATTTTATCCAGAGATTCATCCATGAAAGACATCCGTTCAAACCCACACGTGTTGCCGATCATGACATCCGTGAGTGGAAAAGGGAACTCATCTTTAGGACAAGCTTCATTTAGATTAGGGAAATCAATGCAAACTCGGATCATCCCATTCTTTTTGGTGATGGGGACAATATTAGCTACCCAGTCAGGGTGTTGTTCTTTCCTGATGAAACTAGAGTCTATAAGCTTCCTGACTTTCAATTGAATTGCTTCCATTATCTCTGGGCGAAATCGTCGTTGTTGTTGATTGACGGGCTTTGCATCCAGATTAATATTAAGGCGATGCATAGCCACTTGAGGATCAAGTTCGAGCATATCCTTGTAATTCCAAGTGAAGATATTTATATGCTCTCATGCGAGATGTATTAGATCTTCTTTCTCGGGAGGTGATAAGCTTTCGCTTATAAAGATGGGTTTAGGGTTAGCCTCATCTCCCAGATTAATCTTAATTATCTTATCCTCTGTGGGTGGTTAACATTGTTCAAAGTGAATGTACAGGAGAGTGTTCAGGTGTTTGATCCAGGGATCTGAATCTGACTGGATCATTTCTTTATCTTCTTCTTTCGGGTGGCTTGTTGAACCATGTTCACTGAAAGGCCTTTGAAGATGTCACCGACACTGATATCTGACTCTCGGATGACGTGCCTGATGAGTGATTAGTCTACAATTCTACATTTTTATATCGCATTTTTCTACTATTTTATGATAAAAATAACGCTTCTCACTCATGTTTTGGTCTCTTTTGTAGACAATCAAGACTAGAAGGGCAAAAGGGTAATAAGAGCTTAATTAAACCAATTTTCGGTAATTAAATCCAGATTTTTTGGAGGCCAAGTTAAAGAGTTTCTAGAAAATACATTGAATCTAGACGTTGGCGCGTGTGTGATGAAAATTTGGTCGCAAATACCTGAATCCAAGAATATCTGGAAGTTCCCTGAAGCGAGGCAAATCGCTCGCCAAAACCAGGGACCTAAGTCCCTGGTATGGCCGCGAAAACGTGGCTATGGCCGCGTTTTCGCGGCCATCTTGGCGAGCCACACGTCAATTTTTGACGCGTGGCCTCGTCTCATCTTCTAGAACCTCCTATTGCCTATATATATCCCTGCAGAGACCTGAGACGCAAGCAGATTAACGAGTAGGCTAGGGTTTCTCTCTTTTAGTGTAGTATAGTATATGTGTTCTTCTTCTCTTCTCTTTTCTTTTGTATTTTCATTTTATTTTAGATCTGGTAGTAGGGCTGAGATGATTCACAGAGAGATAGAGAGATATTAATGTAATGACGGTGACAATCTATTTAAAGGTGTCTCCTTTCTTCTACAATATAATCTTCTCCATCTTCTACATTATATTTAGCCAGTTTTTTCTTCTCATGACCACTTACTTGATAATCCACATGAATCTAATAGCATCTACAAGGTCTTGCTCTTGCAAGAGCTATTGATGGCTCATGATGTGGATTCTAACATTCTAATATCTAACCCACTAACAAGCTAACTTGTAATGTCTTCTTTATTTCATGCTCACCTCTACTTAGTTTTAATGATTTAATAGTAGCTTGCAACTTGTTGTGTGAATGTGTGGTTTTGATGTTGATGAACAATCTTATGTGCCATGCTTTGTATCGTCTCTTGAAGCCAAGGACTAGTGATGGCCAGGATCCATGTGAGGCAACTATCACTAAGAGGTTAGCATGGTTAATGGAGCAATGTAGTTAGTAGCTATGAGTTTTCTTTTATAGTTTTCTCTTTCTTTTTTTACTTTGTTTTAAAAATAATTTTCAAATCTTTTTATCATTTTCTTATTGATGTTTTCACCACTTCTTAGTTCACCTTTATTTCATTTTCTTTTTGTTCTCAAATCCACTTCTCTTTTATTTTTTCATCGCCATTTTATCGTCTTCTTTACCTATCACTTTTGAATTTCTTTTCTTTTTCTTTTCTCATTATTTAAACATAGAAAATTGTTAACAACCGACATGAACAAGAACTGTTAATGCTTCTATCGCCTTTCATCCCTGTGCATTTGACCCGTTGAGCCAATGCTATAATGGAAGTATGAGGGAACATTAGCACACATATAATTTCACAGATTTCATGAAACACACATCTTCAAGTGTTGGTTTCTCTTCGATTAAATTTTTGGCGCCGTTGTTGGGGATGGAAATGGTTTAAACTCACATTTTTGTTAAATTTCATGCCTGTTTTTGGTATGCAGGTCATTCTTACAGAAACTATATATTACAGAAGACTCTCTTTGCCTGTAGGTCCCTGCTCTAGAAAGCAGGGAAGCTACTTTTATTAAATTTCTGCACCAGGACTTGGAGCCGTGGAAATGCGGCCAATCCTGGGTCTCTGGTCCCCAAATTTTGCAGGATCTTGCAAGTTTCATCTATTGCTATATTCTGTTGAAATCTGCAGCTAGTTTTCTATAATTCTTTCCTGCACACTGCAATAATTAAAGAACTAAAATACGATATTTGAACGCTTTAAAACGGTTTAGACATTTGCATTTAGGCACGTGTCAAATTCAATTCCAATATATTGCAGTTTGTTCTGTTGTTGTGATCTGAACTGAGGTGTACATGTGGCATTGCATATAGCATAGGAGAAACACGTGGGTGATTTACTCGCTTTATGTTATATTCTTGTTTATATTGCATACTTACAAGATTGAAATTACGGCAAAACCCATACAAGATAAGGTAGGGAGTTCATCACCCTTCCTTAGCCCAAAAATCACATCCCACTCACACAACCCAAACCCTAATAAAAATTGATAGACATTGGTCTCTAGGGACATCTCGGGCTCATTAAGAGATTGACCAAGGGTGGAACTTGTTTTGAATCTTACTCTTGTGAAATAAGTGTCTAAGGTTGGGGATTAAGAACTCGAAGATACCATAGTTTGGCGTAATTAAGGCTCGTTGGTTACGCACGGATATCTCCCACCGTATTTTACTCTTACCTGACCGATTAGCTTGTGGTTGGATTTATACAACAACCTCCCCTGAGAAATCGCCCGGTTAGGAGTCGTCTAGGTCTAGGTCCACCCTACTATAGGCTTCGTTTTGATATACGAGTAACCACCTATATCAATAGTCGCGCTCTTACCAACAGTACAACCAGTTATCAAATTAGAACTAATGCGAGCCTGGATTTGAGAATTTCAGCTGCAAGTACAAGAGTATCTCCATTGAAAATCCATTCCTCGACTCCTAATATTTTCTAATTTTCATTATCATTCTTAATAGTCTAATTTCTAAGCACTTCTCCTTTATCATCTGATTCCTTTCCTATGATTTTGATTTCCAGTACTAGTTACCCAATTTGGAGTTCGAGATAGATACCAAAGTCGCGCAGCAGAAGCATCGTAGGCCATAATATCCAGGTTCTAGAAGCTATAAATATTATTCTCTCACCTGAATTGAAATTTCGAGTACGAATTTTTTTTGTAAGGTGGGTAGAAGTGTAACCTCCAATTTTAGATATACATGTCACCATATCAGTACTCGATACAGCATACAAATTTGATTTGACTTTTTTGGTAGTCAAATTGAACTGATTTAAGCTAAAATATTATTTTCTAATATTTTAGATTTTTCAGAATTTTTTGGAATTATTGTGGATTATTTTGGAAGATCTTCGAATTGGTGTCGACCAATGCCGATAATCGACTCTAGAATTTTTAATTAACAAATAGAGTTGAGTTTCTGAAATTTATTTTAATATTATTTTTTAAAATTATATTTTTTACTTTAGCATATTTTTGAGAATTTTCTAAATAATCGAAAATCTGGTCAAACCTGTGTCGACTGGTATCACCGATCAATTTTAGGATTTTTAATTTGCAAATCAGACTGATTTCTTGAAGCTGATTTCACATTATTCCTCTGGGTAATATTTTCTTATTTTACAGAATTTTTTGGAACCTTCAGATCTTACCAAATTTTACTAAATAAATAATATTATTTAAATCTTTTTTTTTCTCTTTTCTTTCTTCTTCTCCATTATCTTCTTTTCCTTCTTCTCCAAGCTTTTCCCTTCCACCATCTCACCTCCATAGACCTACCCACCACCTCTTTCTCTTTATATATTTCTGTCTCTCTCCACTCTCTCTATGTCTAACTCTCCTTAACTCCTCTCTTTTTGTCACGCCCCGCTTCCCAAAATATGTTGCAGTGGAGACATGACGAGAGTCTGGGACGCTTATACGCATGAAAATAGCTCATGTATACGCGCTAAGCCTTAAGTAACCCGAACAAGCTACAAAAATCTACTACAATAAATCATAATCACTGCAATAACATATATAGATGTCCACACATGATAACAATGAATACGGAAAAGGAATGACAACTGGATCTGATACATAGAGAATCAGGAAATAATAGGAATTCAAAAGGGATAAGATATCAGTAATTAACAGAGGAAAACTCCAGAGTCCTCGTGAACTGTACGAGCTCATCCACACCTGATCAATGAAATAAAATATCCAATATCTGGACGTGCAAATCCAGGGTCGTCAGAAAGCGACCCAATAAGTATGTAAAAAAGAGGGAAAAGTGCTCGTGCATATAAATAGTGTGTACATATCACTACACTAATATAAAAATACAGCATAAAGAATATCATAAACAAAGAGATAAATATAGATAACTCATAGCATTGAAAAATAGTAGGTAGAAGACAGCTGATTAATCAATATCTAAAATAAAGTTATGAATGAAATATAACTTATATCATGGTAAATCAACTACTGATGTTAAAGATAGTGTAATCTAGATATGTTTCTAGCCCGGTTGGTTATTATTAACCTAACTAATATATTACTTAGCTGCGTCCCATAGCATAATCATTTTCTAACATAACATATAAGTTATCGTTTGTGTAACTGCCTACTAATGTAGTGCATGTGATTTGGGAGGGTACCATGCATGCCTGGTACCACGGTCTAACACCCATGGCGCTGGATCACGATAAGCCGCAAGGCTCTAATAACTGAAGACCATAACCCCACACGAAAAGACAACTAGTGTGGCGTCATAATTAGGGTATAGCCCTGATAACTGACAACTGAATAACTTAGTAGTCAGTAATACTTTTGGTTCCCCATATGTAACTCACAACTCGGTATACCATATAAGTCTTCCTAAAATATATGACATGCATTATCAGGGATTACCCTTTTTTCTTGGGTTATGGTGTCTTTTAGTAACAATAAAATAATATAATTGTTATTAAAAGTAACCACTATCTCCCACCACTGCTAATGTCAATACTAGCTGATATCTGATAACTGATATCTGACAACTAATAACTGACATCTGGTGAAGAAATCTAGAGATATAGAGTCACTAACACATTAGTCTAACTAACAACTGGTAACTGATAAAAATATCTAATAACTGATATAAATAGGATCCAACAATGAAGTGCAGTCTACTCATTATCCTCGAGATCAACTAAGTCAATGGATACCGAAATCAAAACTGAATAATGAACATTCTCAACATGTGAACTAGAATATCTATACGTCTGATAATCAACATTAAAAAGTCCATCCATACTAAAATAATAGAATCAGAAAATAGATCCCGAAATACTCACAACTATAAATCCAGCTACGCCAATCTCATCAGAACACTATTCAAGAGCCTCTGTAAGGAATATAGATCTCAAGTCAACTCCAACTCTTACTAAGTTTGTATATAAGTCCAAGTATCAAGAAGATCGATCTCTGATAAGGTAACATCCTAACTACACAATCCTCAAGATCTAAATGAGTTCCTTCTGAATTATCATCAAATAAATATTTATTAATTATCTCCATATAAAATATACACTCTAACCATAATCACGAAACAATCAACTCAAGATCAATTTGATATACAGTTTAACATTCATCACAAGTAGACCAAATCCGAAGTGGTTATCATCTACACATGAAATGATAAAACACTAATGTCTCAGTAAAAGTTATCAATTCAATGTACATTATATATATCTGATCCATAGTCCACAATACATCTAATACCCAATATCAGTAAGGTATCTCAAATACTCGAATAACTAAACAGTGGGTAAATTCAGAAACATTTACTACCAATAACTAAAAGTTATCTCTATAGTACATGTCAAAGTAAATGGTACGGTATGTAGATCACCTAGAGGGGGGTGAATAGGTGATATCTAATCTAATGCCAAACGTTACAGAATTAA